>VUQR01023318.1:0-12499 GCA_015108515.1 Hemichromis elongatus | reverse complement strand
ACAAAAAACACCTTACTCCTCCTGTGTACATGGCTGTATTTACTCATTTGCTTGTGTCTGCATGTTTCAGGGGAGAAGGGTCCTGTGGGGTCTGTGGGCCTTCCTGGTATAACAGGTCCTCCTGGTCGTAACGGTCCAGCTGGAGACCCAGGAAATACTGGTTTGCCTGGATTTCCTGGACTTCAAGGTGAATATTCAGATTTTCTAGATATCTCAGTAAATTGGTGTAGAAATTTCCAGATCAAAATCACTTTGATGCTTTCTCCATCTAACACACATGCTCTCTGTTCAACCACTCCATCTTCAAGGTATCCCAGGTCCTCCTGGTGACCAGGGTCAGCCAGGCTACAGGAGGATATTGAATGCTGGATTTCTGTTAGTTATACATAGTCAGTCAGTTCATGTCCCAGAGTGTCCAGCAGATACCACTCAGCTTTGGGTGGGATACAGTCTCATTTACCTGGAGGCACAAGAAAAGGCTCACACACAAGATCTGGGTAAGCTTCAGCATAAAGTGGTCATTTTCTTGATCTTTTGAAATGTATTAATCGCTTGCATATAGCAGTTTGAAAAAAACCAAAAAAACCTTCCTTGTCTGCATTTTATAACATCTCTTTTTGTTTTTTCTATCTTTTTTCTTACAGGCCAGCCTGGCTCCTGCCTCCCTGTTTTCTCCACCATGCCATTCTCCTATTGTAACAAAGCTACCTGTTCTTATTCTAGTCGCAATGACAAATCCTATTGGCTCTCCACTACTGCTCCCATACCCATGATGCCACTATTTGGCCAGGATATTGTGGCCCATATCAGCCGTTGTGTGGTGTGTGAGACCATTTCACCTGTGGTGACTTTTCACAGCCAGAATCATACATTCCCTTCATGCCCACCTGGATGGAGGAGTTTGTGGGTGGGATACTCTTTCCTCTTGGTAAGTATATTTTAAAAAAACAATTAAAGTGTTTGAAAGGTCAACTTCCCTCACTGTGTACCTGCTGGCTTGCTGTCTTTAGCACACAGGAGCAGGTAATAATGGTGGTGGCCAGTCACTGACGTCTACTGGTAGCTGCCTTAAGGATTTCCGAACACATCCGTTCATTGAGTGCCAAGGGGCACGGGGTTCCTGTCACTACTTTGCCAACCTCTATAGTTATTGGCTGACTGCTATAAGTCCAGCAGAGCAGTTCATAACCGCAAGTCCTGGCACCATCAAAGCAACCGACCAACAGCGACACAAGACCAGCCAGTGTAATGTCTGCCGCAGAGAAAGATAAGCATTTTGACATTTTACCTACAATTATGTAGGTAAAATTTCTTTACCCATTTACCAAAACCTTAGTCACCTTACCGCTCAGGGTTAAAGATGCATTTGATTATGTTCATGGACAATAAAAATGCATTAAAATAAATGTTTTGCACACCTCAACATTTAAACAACTTTTATTTTTGTCATGATTTTCACTTAGGTTCCAGCTCCTTCTGTGCTAAAATTTTGCTATAACTTCAAGATTATTTTCCATTAAATCTGTTGGACTAGCACTGTAATCCTCTCTGAAATGACCTTTTGTTGTGTTTATTATTATTTTATTGTGTTTAAGTTTTTTTTCTCTGTTGAACTATTTCTGAGACTGTCTTATTAAAAAAAAAATCCCCCAAAAAGCAAAACAAAATCTTATGAAAAAGAAGCCTTTTGACAGGATGCAGATTTTCCATAGCAGGTTTCAAGTCCATATTTATTTATTTCTCTCAACAGAACCCAAGTGACAATCAGAATACAGTACTTTATTCTTCAAACATGTTTTTTCCTTTTCTTTTCTTTTTTTATTACGCAAAACAAGAGAACACTCAGTGCAATAAGACAGAGGACTGACGGTGCGGTGCTCTCTCTACCGTTTTCACAGTGCACGTTTATACACACAGAAAGATTGTACATCATCATCATCATTACATTTCCAGCCTTCACCCACCAACATCATGATCGGGCAAAGTGAATGTCTTAAAACAATCATTTTTTTTTAAACTAGCAACTTGCATACAGTGTAGCTTGGCACACACTGAAAACCACACACGCACACACGCGCACACAGCCACGTACACACGCACAGCTCTCTCCCTCACACGGATACTCGTACCAACGAAGGTTTCTGAATCCTTGATTCTCATAAAGAGGGGGTACTGCACTTGCACTCTAGGGGCTGTTGTTAAACCCATACTATTTCGACAATGTTGACATTGCCTTTTAATGTGCAAAAGAGAACCAACTGAATTCATGCGAATAAGAGGTTGAGGTAGAGGGAGAGAGCAGGGGGAGATGAACGTGTACATAACCAGCCTGATTTAATGTGAAGGAAGATGAGAGTTAGTGCATTTTCCTTATTTTTTCAGAGCCCCACAGAATTGCAGGCCCTTGTGCAACCCCTCCCCATCATTTTTGACTGCTTAGAGCTGTTGTCATGTGATAGGTCCTTCAATAATTTGATCTCTATAATGGTTGCCAGCCATTGAATTGGATTGGAAACATTGTCAGAGACACCCAACTATAGATGACAGTATGTCACACACCCAGCCATTCTCCTGAGGCTTTAACTTTCAGCCAATAAATGAAAACATGGCACAACTCACTATTCCTAACAATTTCAAAAAATATATATAAGCATAAACTTGAAAGTTACTTCTTAAGCAAGTGCATATGGCTATTATAATCTGCAGTGAAATTAAGAAATCTTCTAAAAGCTCAGGTGTTGATTGTACGGGCTGGTCGTTGGCGTCAAGTATTTACACTGTCACGGTGCTTTGCAGTGTGCATGGCAATGTAAAAATGCTGGTATTCACCAGCTATTGCCACTTATCCCATTTTAAATAACCAAGCATCCAAAGTGCAACCACACCCATATCTCGCTTTTTTACAGGCTTTGGCTGGTCTTGGAAAGTTATCCTGTTTATAATGTATGTCCTAATTTGCTACCTCCCCACCCCACACTCGTGTATTTTAGAATACATCAAAAAAAAATTACACACTATCTGTGTCCTCTACAAATGCCAGCCAACAGGCTTTCCTGCGAAACAGCTTTAAAAGGCTTTGACGTAGTGACCACACAGTTTCTCACTGTTAAATACAAACTGAAGCACACGTAGTTTCCTGTTTCTGTTCTAGGACCAGCTGTTGTACATTCTAGAACATCCTGGACCAGGCATGGAGAGACCTGGAATCTAAAGCACAGCGACGTTAACTCCTCAACTTACAATACAACAGTGAAACTGTAAAGTATATATAGACAGAATTAAATAGTCCATTCAGTTTAGTGCTTTCAAGCACACACAAAAAAAAAGCGCTTGGCATAAGAAAATTATGCAACTACAGTACAAGTATCGATAGATTATGTTTTCAGATGTAAAATAACCTGAACAAAAATAACATAAAAACAAATATTAGATTGCATCTACATCTACTATACATCATTTAAGTTGCCTTTTGATCCCCATCATCTCATTTAGAAAATATCTATTCATGATCAAATATCTACTCTACTAATTACATTACAGGAGTCCAGTCACAGGAAATAGAAAAATATCAAATATCACCAGTGATGATAAGAAACATGACAACCTGAACAAGCAGAAATATTGCTGTGGTAACCACCATTGTCCTTTGACATCAGTGAGCATCATCCCTCTTGTCCTCTCAGCGGCTGCCCTGAAGCCTGTCATGTTTTAGGGAGGAGAGGGAGTGGGTAACTGTGGGTTATGTGTTGCGAAATGTCTTGTAAATGTTAGATGGCGGTATCCCAGAATACCGTTGTCTGGGTGGGGTATGGAGGAGGACGGATCTTCTTGGTCCCACCGTTTTTTCCCCAGCTTGGGAGGACGGATGCGTTTTCCTGCTTGCACTGACTTCGTTCCTGGTGCCTGTCCTCATTCCTGTCTGGCAGAGGAGGAGGAGGCCTCTCCAGAGATCTCTGCAAGTGTGGATGCTGTCTGGAACGGATCTCCATGCATAGGGTGCGTTTCCTCTCGATTTGCTCTAGCATAGTGGTGTCTCCGCATATCCATGGCATCTGGGGCATCTGGGGAACACATTTAACATACCACGTGAAATAAATACAAATGAACACAATTGACTAAGTGATCATATAACAAAAAAATGAATTCGGGGGCGGATGGGTGTGGTTTTTGATTTGATTTGGTGTAACCCAGCGCCTCACCAATACTGATTACTTGTAATGGGGAGAATGGTAAGTCCATTTATCTATTCCCAGCTTTAGGCAATAAAAGGAAAAAAAAAAACAGAAAAATGATTTTGACAAAAATCATGTTCACCAAATTTCTGTGCTAGGAGCACCCATACTTATGAACTTCCTCCTATATTATGACTTAATAAATCACTTTAAAAAAGTAATATAAGTATATAGATATAATCTCTCTGATAGTTGTGGATTTCTCTCCTGTCTTTGCAAACAATTTACATATTTTTTAAACAAATCTTCAGTTGTATCTACTATGTTTTAATAAATTGAGTGTTTTTCACATTACTAATGAAAAATGCCTACTTAATCAGTGTTATTATTAGTGTTGTGTCAAATAGTTAACTAGTCAGTTAATTGAGTCGCCAGTTAATTTGAATCGTTGAGGCTAAAGACCGACCAACGAGAACAAAATGTCTTTAAACAGTCCAAACTGTTCCATCACAGACTAAGAAATACGTTTTCGGGACCTATAAGAAACTGAAAGTGACACACAAGTAAAGATACAGACAAAGCAAGACAAAACAAAGAACAAACCGGATGTGCATACCTGACTTTGATGTGTCTCTGCTGCCCTCCTTTGTGGAGTTCCCACTGGGGAAGGATTAGCAGGTTTAGACGGTGAGCGGGCATACTTAGATGCTGCTTTCAGATCTACAAAGCAATGAAAAATCACATTTAGTGTATGCCAATACAATAGTTACATTTGCTGTCAATGTCTAATGCTGCCTTAAAATTTAGGTTCTAATACTCACCATTTCCTGTTCCCATGGTCATCGGTGGGCTACCTGATGATCTTCCGTGGTGAGTGGGTGTTGTTGTCGATGAATGCTGTCCTGATATTGTGCTGCCATTCCTCTCTTGTGCTTTTGACTGGTCTGTGTTGTAATTTGCTCTGTTATCTCGTCGTGGAGTGCCATCTGATCTGTATCCTCGCTCTTTATTATCACACCTGTATTCCATTGGGGAAGGGCTCTTGGTGCTCTTGATGTCAAAAGGATGATGCTCTGAGCCATTCAGACTTCTGTCTTTGCTGTCCCGCCTCACTTCAAGGCCAGTTCTGCCCAGATCTTTACTGTCCTGTCTGGGTAAAGGAGGAGGAGGAAGATCCACACTATTGTGGCAGCTTCGATCTCTCCCCTCATACCTGGATTCGGAGTTGGAGCCAACTCTGTCCCTGCTGTTGCTGCTTCTGGATGCTTCTTGTCGGGGAAGGATCTCTGGTGGCTGATCTATTCTACCTTCATATTTGTGCTCTATGTCATTCCTTTCTCTCTCTTTGCTCTCCTGTTGGGGTAACAAATCAGGACGATGGTCTTTGCCATCATGCCTGTATTCTGGTCCAGTTCTAACCCTGTCTTTGCTTTCTTGTCGGGAGAGAAGCTCAATGGGCCTATCTCTGCTTTCATGCTTTGAGTCAACACCATTTCTGGCTCGCTCTTTGCTATCCTGTCGGGGTAAGAGTTCAGGTGGCTGATCCAGTCTCTCTCTGCTTTCATGTCTGTAGTCTACAGGATTTTTTGCCCTTTCCTTGCTGTCTTGCCTTGGTAACAGCTCAGGTGGCTGATCAAGCAGTCTGTCTCTGTCTTTGCTCTCTTGTCTCAGCAAAGACTCCATTCCATGTCCCCCACTTCGATCTTTACTGTCTCTCCTTGGTAATAGGTCACCATTGCTAATCCCTCTGTCCTTGGAGTCTCTTCTTATCAAAGGAATTGTTTCTATGGAGCTGCTGCCCCTATCTTTGGAGTCCCGCCTCACAGGGATGGGCTCTGCATTGCTGCAGCCCTGGTCCCTGCTATCCCTGCGAACAAGCTGTGCATCTACATTGCTACAAGTACGGTCTTTACTATTTTGTCTGTGGGGCAGAGGTTCTGCATTGCTGCTCCCCCTGTCTTTTTCTTTGTCTTTTTCTCTGTCTTTGTCTCTGTCTCTTCTATGCGAAGACTCTTTACTGTGACGCTCCTTGGACTCGCGCTTGGACTCCTTGCTGTGACTGTGACGTTCCTTGCCTTCTCGCTTTGACTCACTGTGAGACTTACTTTTGGACTCGGCTGCCAAAGAAAAGGGGGGTAAAAGTAAAACACACATAATTAGGTGAATCAATAGATATCCAGTTTTTGATGTACCTATCAAAATAAACTGAATTTGTTTTTTTAATAAAAAAAAAATAAAATAAAATAAAATAAAATAAAATAAAATAAAATAAAATAATAATACTACTACAGTGGGACAAATTCTGAGTATCATCAGATAATACTTGCAATGCAAGCAGTTATCCACTAGGTGCCCCCTACTACCCATTGAATAAGCAGTGGTAGGATCGGTAACCTCTGGAGTTGAAACACAATAATTAATAGCCATTAGAACAGTTTGAACACGCTATATACACAGTCCCCTCACTTTTAAGAGTCTTTTCCACTTGCTTCAGTTAATGTCCACCATGAGAAAGAGACTGGGTTAAACTGGACTGCATTGCAGAGTTCCAAGACAAAAACAACAGCTAATTGCCAGAAAACACCCCAAGTCTTGTGGGAAAACAATCTGTGGACCCACAAAACAAAAGTTGAACTTTTTTGCAAGGTGTGTTTAACATGACATCTGGCAGCAAGACAATGAACCGAAACACACTGCCCGGTCCACTTCTGAACGGCTTAAGAAAAACAAAATGAAGACTTTGGAGTGGCCTAGTCAAAGTCCCGACCTGAATCCAACTGAGATGCGGTTCATGCTCCAAAACCATCCAATGTGGCTGAATTACAACAATTTTGCAAAGATGAGTGGGCCAAAATTCCTCTGCAGACTCATTGCCAGTTATGACAAGTGCTTGATTGCAGTTGTTGCTGCTAAGGGTGTCCCAAACAGTTATTAGGTTTAAGGGGGAAATCACTTTTTTATGCAGGTTTAGATTTTTGTCCCCTTTTGTGTATACACATTTATATGACTGATTTCCACATAGGTCATGTCTCTGGGTGGTTTCCATCCAAGCTTTAGCCTACAGTACATTGTGGAAGCATCCCATGTCATGCCTGCATGCGTCATACAGTATGTGTAGTTTTATGCAGATGTGTTTATGGGGGGGAGTAAAAGAGAGCAAGTGTGGTGATTAACCAGTTGGTAAGTGGGTCAGTGTAGCTGTTGCTGCCCCTGTTGCCTTAGAAAGAGAAAGAACAAAATGATCCTACATTCCTTCATAACCTTCATGTCCAAATCACACAATACATTAGTGTTATCTGACATTTGCACTAACTAAACCAAACATTTCACTGAAGGTAATCCTGGCACCTAAATGCAACAGCCAACTATATAAAAATCAAACGTCCATTATTCAGCAGCAAATAATAACAATGCACATACATCTCTGGAATGAGCAGAAAATACATGCCAGTTTGGTATATGCGTGAACATTTACATCTCATTTCATTCAAAATGGCAAGAAATCATAGATTCTCTCAGCGTCCACCATCCCCATCTACACAGCTGCTCCAGCTGCCCGATTGGCTTACGTACGTGTGTGCTGATTGGACAGAAAAGGGAATCTAAAATCCTGTGATCAGGTGTACGATAGAGTTCAGCGGCATAATATCTCTATCAGGAGCATGCATTGTAGACTGACGTGTCCTGAGCTGTGATTGGCTGCATTACCCACGGGGAGGGAATCTGCAAATAAGAAACAGGGATTTCTCCTCCTTCCACTGTTGCTATGTTGTAGTTGCTAAGAGCACTGAGTAAGGACGGAGGTGTGCATTCTTTGTAGTTTTTTTTTTTTTTTCATGATTTATGATGTATGCATAAATGCTGTGTTTGGGGTATTTCATTAAAGAAAACCGTTCAGCTGTTAATTTTTTGTTAAATTCTTTCAGATTGTCAAAACTCAAGTATGAGGAGAGTTATATGTGAAGTTGAGGGTTAAACAGCATATCATCTTCACTGTAAATGATTGCATACTTCACATGACTTTCGTATTGACCCTTCTGAAGCAAAGTATTGCATGCCTCTACAAAATACTAAGCTGATACTAAGCTTCAAGAGTGTGTGAATCATCCTGTTGTGTTTTTGGTACAATTTAAACAGTAAGCACATTGGGTTTCACAATATTCAAGTTTACAGAAAAATAAAGCCTTCAATATGCTTGAGCATGAGAAGGCTGATTTGTGACTGACTGCTGGCACCAAACTCACCAGACTCAGAAATATTTTCTGCTTTTATATCTTTCTTCTTTTGTAAATTCAAATTGTGCAGCAACAGGTTTTTTTTTCCTACCCGACTGCACATATTTTGGCAGCGTCTTCCTGAGTGTGGCATAATAACTGTATTTAAATGTTGATGTTTACATATTTAAAAGTAATGCTGCCTGATGGCCTAATGCCATGAGTTGGTTTGAGAGACCTACGGCCTGCTTTAGTCTCTAATCCTCTCGGATTAAATCATACGATCTGTATCAGACTTGGCTTGGCAGTTCTAGATTAAACAAACACAAACTGCAAATTGCCCTGCAAACATCGTGCTGTGAAAGCAATGCACTAAATGCCCAATCTTGTGATTTTTCAGGGTCAAAACTTGTTAACCCTAAATGTGGATGAATTTCACTACTGATTAAGGAATTAAAAAGTGTTTATTTATGTTTGCTGCCAGGTTTACTGCCGCTAAATCACTTTACACTAACACAGTCCACATTGCCCAGTGACACACTTCTGTGTTACCTCTGCTCTTCAGTTTGTTATCCTACTTTCTAATGCTGCTTTCTAACTAAATCTCTTCTCTAAATCTATCACTCTTGTGAAACAAATGCACATGTACAGTAGACAGGGGGGAAAACCTTTTAATGGGCATGTGTTTGCAAACTATCTACACTCATGAAGAAACCAGAAACTTTGCAATACTTTAAATTAGTATCTTTTTGTAACTACATCTCATATTTGTAAGACTTACTTTCTCCAGGCTCCTTGGATTTTCTTCCACTGGAATTCTTCTTTAGCATATTCCTGCCCGTTGTAAACAGGTTGGTTAGTTCATCCAGGGGGCTGGTGGGTGTCCGTGACCGGCCCGTTGATACGTTTTGCATAGACCCGTGAAGTCGTCCGACACCATCTTGAGGTGGCGAGCCTTTGCCATGTGGTGTAGCAGAAGCACTTCTGGGCAGACCCCCAGGGAATGGCATCGGCGCATCAAAGGGAGGTGTACGCATGAGGCTGAGAGGGGTGAGACAGCGACCCATGCTGACTGGCGACGGACAAGCAGAGTGGCTACGCTGATAGGAAGATGATGATGAGGATTTATAAAGGGTACAGGGCAGAGGAGGTGCAGAAGAACGTCCAGAGACAGTGAGAGTTGGGGTGGCTGTGAGCTCCCTACGGATGTGTGCGGAGGAGGGTGGCTCAGTGGAAGAGGTGGGAGATTTGCTATACGACTGGTTCTCCAGCATTGGCAATTTGGCTACATCTAAAGGAGTGAGTGGAGACTCATCTGAGTTAGGCGAGCACTGGGCAGGCGCTGGTGGGAACACCAACAGTGGAGGTCGATGAGTGAGTAAATTGGGGAAGGGTGCAGGAATGTCACAAAGTGGAATGTTTCGTGGTGTGGAGCAGCGGCTGAGAGGCTCAGGTTCATAGGGTGCCGGGGTCGGGCATGCAGAACGACATCCTACAGGGTCGGTGCGGTACTCCATGTCATCCAGAGCTGGGTACTTCATCTCCTCGTACACAGACTCATCTGGCTCCTCATCCTCACTCTTCAAGGGTTCTCGCGTTCCAACATCAATCCCACCCATCTCTATATAGACAGGTTCGTCTTCACAGTCATCAGTAGGGCTTTCATCACTCTGAGTAGGTGATGGGTTGCATTCGTTAGGGGAAGTGACATGGTGGAGGGGTTTGGAGGGGCAAACCCCACTGCTTCCATGGCTCCTAATGAAGGACTCATCGAAGGAAACACTCAGTTGTGTGTTGGGGTTCCTCTTGGGTTTGGGTGGCGGCACCCTCCTGCAGTCCTCACTGCATCCTTGAACTGCTCAAAAAGAGAGAAAAGAAAGTCTAAGATCTAAATTGTTGAGGTATGACTCAAATAATTATAGAGTCATATATAACAGACTACTGAATTGGGTGAAATTCAAGTTTTTGTAGTCTATTTGTCATTAATTATTAATGTGGGTCAGTTGTAGGTCTATATGTGCCGCTGAGTGCAAATATCTTGAGTCAGATATGTGGGAATAGTTGAGGCATATACATGTTTCTAGGTCACATATATGGCAGCATGTGAGTATACTATCTGGGTCACACACACTGTTGAGCTTCTTTCTGATAGTGGTGACGTAGCTTTGCAGTACGAATCTCTTTAGATGTGGTGCGGAGAGGCATTTTACAGCTAGTACTGTAAAATACACTGCGGTACCACTACAGTAGCTTACAGAGGGTAGCCATAGCTCTATGCTACCAACTTGCTCTGACTCTATTTCTAGGTCAAATACTGACATGTTTAGATATATGTGTCCCTCACACTGGCAGGTAGTGGGAGATGAATGTAGTTAAGAGCTGGAGTATGTCTAAAATTTTTAAAACTGCAAATTTTATACCCTAAATAATTCATGTGGCAGATGGCCGAGACACACTCCTAGTTCCAGTAACCGTATGACTCACCATCCTTACTCCATGCATACAGGCGCACAAACACACACTAAACGTGCCGATACATTAAGAGAGAGGAATTAGGACAGATATGTGCCTATTTCTCCGCTCACACTGAATTATAGCTCTATAGGTTTTTATTGTACTTTCTTTTGGGTTTTTGTTTTTTCAATTTTTCACATAGGAATGAACATCATTTGCGTTATTTTTTTGCAAAAAATTAGATACAGTGTATTGCACATTGATAAAGATGTCTTTTGTTTATAATATTATTAGAGGCAAAAATGAATGTAATGTTAGGTTTAAGATACAGTGTGTAAAGCAAAAATAAAGAATAATAATTAAAACAAAACATCCAATTTTGTTCTGTAGATTTGCATGCTATACATTTAGCCACGATCATATGAACTGTAGTAATTAGTACAAAGGATGCTCGGGTCTTTTGGACTGATGTTCTCTCCTAATTAACACTTGCCAATAACGTGCTAATACAAGATCAGGTTAAGCCCAAATGTGTTTTGGCATGTGCTTCTTTTCACTGTGATACTCAGATTCCTACATATGCTCCTCTCCTGTCTTTGTGTGGGCATGTGCATGCATGTGTATATATGCGTTCAATAATGGGCACATAATGGTGTTCCTCTGCTTCGTTTCCACAGCAGCAAATTACATTACTACACTCGCAGGTTACCATGGTTAATGCTGAGGTCTGTTTCAGCATGGATGATGAATCCACCCCTTCAAAACATCGCACTCCTTTCTCTTCTCCTCTCTCCACTGCTCCCTCTACCCCACCTCCCCTTTGCAGCGGATGTGTTTACCCGCAGCACCCTCCCCCCTCCCACTCCTCCTGGGGAAAACGAATCTAGGTCAATCGCTCCTCCTGAATGAATTCTACTCTGACAAGCTCCTCCCCTTCCCACTAAAGCGCCAGCTACAGAGCACGCAACCCTCCCCTCAGCCAGGGACACCCCCACACTCTCAATTTGATTGGCTCTGAAGCCTCAGTTTTCAGCATCTCTAGAACCTCATTGGCCCAAGCTGCTCAGTGATGCTGGGATTGGCTGGGCTGCAGGGGGTCTTGTTTCTGTGAGATGGTTGCCGTGGTGCCCAGGAAGATCTGTGCGCACATAGTGATCCCCACCAATCTGAGCCAGGCAGGGTGACTCCCTAAACATCACGTTGGCATCCAAACTGGAATTGAGTCAGTGCTTCCTGCAAACTCTAAATCTTTTTTGTTATTAATGCAACCTGAAAACTCTATTTTATGCTATCAGTTTAACTTAGCAAAATGCATGTATTGTGATAATTCTTTTTCTCTGATAAAGTACTGTGCAGCTTGTATTTGTTGCACGAGAAATTTTTTGGGGGGGTAATAATGTTCAGTTAAATTAATCTAAACTGGTCTTACACTGACACAAGGCATATGTGAAGAGGTGCTTAAAGCAAGGTTATAACTGTCAAAGCAGTTGAGAAATGGGAACTGCTTTAATTACTGACTATGTGGCAATAACCTTCTATAAGCAGCACTATTATTACTCTGCTAAGCTGAAACCTACTATGATGAGCAAAAGCTGAAGTTTGTATATAGAGCAACTTCCTGGTTTTTACATTATTACATGCACAAGCATATATCCTGCC
>VUQR01023313.1:10117-31504 GCA_015108515.1 Hemichromis elongatus | reverse complement strand
CATGGACTCTTCACCCTCCTGCCCTCTGGGAGGCGCTACAGGAGCCTCCGGACTAAGACCACCAGGTACCGGAACAGCTTCTTTCCCACAGCTGTCAGACTCCTGAACTTTGCCTCCTGACATCTGACCCACATTAAACTCATGGACTGAACATACACACACCCACAACCACCCACACATACACACAATAATAACATGGACTGAACCACCACTAGCACTTTATATAGCCTCTGTAGAAATTATCCCACGGCTCACAGCTCACTTATCTTAACTGCACTACTGTATAGTTCTGTGTAATAATCATTCTGTACATACGATAATTTTTTAATCCTACAACTGTTTATAACTTGTATAGTTGTATAGTTCACATTTCTGTATAACTGTATATCTCATAGTTCTGTATAGTTTCTTATTTCATATTCCGTATAGTTTTTTCATATTTATATCCGTACATAGCTTGTACTCCCTACAGCCTGTACATACTTATAGTTATAGAATATTCATAACATACTTCATACGTGTACATTATAACATACCATAATAGACCCATTCTGTAATATACTTACATATCTATATTATTGCTAATATATATTGTAATATATCTATATCATGGCTAAAGCACTTCTGGATGGATGCAAACTGCATTTCGTTGCTCTGTACCTGTGAGATGTGCAATGACAATAAAGTTGAATTCTATTCTATTCTATTCTGTTCTATTCTATCATTACCATTATTTATTTACGGGGGGAGCAAGCAGGTAGGAAGTAATGTGGTGATGAGTAAACAGTGTCAGACTGCAATGGTGAGTGGATTACATGTAGCCTCTTAGAATAATGTGCTTTACTCATTTTGGTGCTCTGTTAATAATCACCTTCAACGTGTACGGTGTCGTTCCCTACAGAAGACTGGACATTCGCAAAGCTGTAGTATTTATCTTTAAAAGTCAATATTTTCCTCCGCAAACATGTCAGCGTGACTTTGTTTAGTCAAATGATTAGCGTGTCAAAATAACAGTGAAAGTTTTCTCTACTCTGCACATTTTTAAAACCACTTTGAAGGTTTTGACGGTGGGTTTGAAAATGCACAGGCCTGTTTTATTTTCTCTGAATGGCAAACGTAAATTTCAGCAATAAAAAATTACGCATTACTGTGAACGAAGACTGACGGAAGAGATCATTCAGGATTCAGATCCATTGGTGCCGGTGGGACTGATTTTTTTTTTCTAATAAAATAATAAATGGCACAAACAGCTTATTAACTAATTGTGACAGCATGTTCCTTTGATGAAGTAAATCAAGAAAAGATAAACAGAAGGCACATGAATGACTGTAAATAAGCCCTAATTGTCACTGAGTCATTTCTTTATCAGACAGAACAGAGCGAGAGCAGTCCTACGGATTCATGCTGCACACTGCTCTGAGCAGACTCCCCTCTTTATGTCAAGATTTACTTTGTAACCTGACAGAAAATATACTCCTGTTGATGTACAGTACGATTTGCATCATGTTTTTAGGGAAGGGGATTCAATATTGCAGACTCCTGCAACGCTAACCGGTACCCAGGCGGATTGCAGCGGGCATGAACTGAGATACTGTGTGATTTTATCTTTACTGACATTGGGGAGCAAATTACGAGAAGGCCCTCAAGGCTTGCATGCTACAGAAAAGTGTGATCCCTGTGGTTATGTAATAATTGTCTAGCCTGACTCAGTACACCACAGTTTCTGAGATAGCGGAAAATTCGCCAGCATTCGGCAACAGAGGAAAACATCTCTACCTTGTTAGCCTCGCCGGTTTCTGAAACAAGGTTTAGTGCCTGCTGACTGATTTTGTACTCAGGGGATATATTAGACCATATATGGTAAAGTTTGACATTTTTCCGTTTTTTGCGAGATTTGTGAAAGTGTCTCCCGAAACAAAGACGTGGACTTGATCTCTTTCAGATTCGAGGCTGGACCGAGACAGCGTCAGCTTGTTATTTCGTGCGGCTTCTCCTGTGCATTGGTGGTCGTAGTGTGCACTTCAGATGTAGGACTCGTGTTACATCTACTAAAATTGCACTGAGACTGACCAGTAGCTCTGCTGTCTCTTCATGATGCCCCAGATCTCTCGTAAATGCTATAGTCTCTCAGGTATATGTAGCTTGAGGCTGCTTCCATGTGGCACAGATTTAATTATGTGCCATATTTAGACATATTTTAAATGGATTTGAGGGACAAAAGAAGATGATGGAGTCCCAGTATTCCAACAGTGGAGAACAGCTGCACTTAGAAAAGGAAATAATCTGGCTGATACTATCTGTCTTTTGAAAGCCTCAAACAGGTCTCCACTTTTAGTAATTAAATTAGGCAGTCATAGCTGCCAAGTTTTTGATAATTGGACAAAAGGAGTCAAACAGCACTGTGTGCAAGCATTCCTAAAGTCACAGACTGTTGGGAATGTCGATAATGTTTATAGCCAGAAACGGAGGCATAAGTCACCATAGGCTTCGAGATCTGCGCAAAGCTTTGTGGTTGGGGGGGATAAATGAGCTCGTCACGTTTGCTCAAAGATCAGTCCAGAAGGATTTATCACTAATTCATGTGGTTTCTAAACTATTTGAATCACAACCCTGATGGCTGCACTTCCACCATAATCTTCTTACGTGTCGCCATCTGCTCTACATCAGACTTAACGATGCTCCAGCGATGAAGGGGCCAGCATCTTCTGTGATCACTGTTGAGGAAAGCAAAGTTAGACAATTTAAGTGAACTTGGCAATGTTGAGGCATAGAAACAGAAAATGGATGAGTCCACGTAAAGCATTCCTTCTAAGACAAACGCACGTGCAAAAGGTTCATTAGTGTTTTGGAAACGAGGTCCTGCGACTGCTCCTGCTCTTTTTTTTTTTTTTTTTTTTTTGGAGTCTTTTTTTTTTTTTTTTTTTTGATCTTTTTTTTTAAGTACCTGCTTCAGGGAAAAGGCCTTTGGCATAAAAAAAATCCCCTTTGACTGATGTAAGTGTACGGTGATTTACCATTTTGTAGGTTAACTCTTGGTTCTAAAATACGTACTATTACTTTACATCATTTGTCTAGTGTATAATTTATAAATAGCTATCTGAATTCTGAAAAAGCTTCACAGAATGTACCATTGCTCCCAGCACTTTTGTTGTTTGTTTTGTATCATGGCTATTACCCCTTATAAAACATGGGGCACAACCACATGGTAATTATCACACAATGCACCGACACAAGCGTAAATGCACTGCTAAAAGCCAAACTCTTACCAAGTATATTTGTCTTTTTCTAGTCAAACTATCTCATTACACTTAAAATAAGACACATTCAGCTACTGAGTAACATTTCAGTGAGAATAGGAACTTGTTTTTAATACAGTGCATCTTGAAACTGGACTTTTCACTTGTTCTATGGCAGATTTTTTTTCACTTATTTCAATCAAAAATATCTTGTATTAAGTGAAAAAAAATGGAATTGGAATAAGTGAAAATTCTCCAGTTTCAAGATGCACTGTCTAAAAACTAGTTCCTATATCTCACTGAAATGTTACTCTTTAGCTGAATGCGTCTTAATGAGGTATTTTGTCTAGAAATTAGACAAATATATTTAGTAAGATTTTGGGCTTTTGCAGTGTGCCAGCAACAACAGTAGTCATTTATGTATGTTATCTACAAAGATTCCCAGCAGAAGTTGAAATCATGCCTTGCCACGCATGCGCTATGTCGTCATAATGTTTTAACTCATTGAATTCAATGCTTTGAGTTTTATAGTTTGCAACTGTACAACAGATCATGTGGAAAAATGTTTCCCACATTCATCCTTTTTTTTTTTTTCCTTTTTCCTTCAGGAACTTGGTTGATACCAGATTTACACCTGTCCTCATAACAGCAGCTGAGATGATCCTGGACATCTATCAGTCAATCATTGGCCAGTCACCCGTGGTGGACCGACAGCTGCTGCGGTTGCAGGAACTTTTGGAGAGAGAGATCGATTACCAGAAGGACCTCTTGGAGGTGTTGGGCATGTTGGACACAATGTTTGCTTCCTCCCTCCCAAGAAAGGAGGTGGCATGCTCTGGCATCAGCAGGTCTAATGGTCTGACTCAGGGAGAATCAAGCACCTCAAAACCACAGCTTCAGGTCACATGAGACTTATAAGCTACTTTAGACTGGGTTAAAGTACCTTTAAAACATCACTTATTGAACCATCAGACGCAAAGCTCCTGTCTAGGACATCTCGAAAATGAAAGGTGCAAGTTTTAAGAGACTGACCACAGTCTCACTCTGGTGATTTAATTCAGTGTGGCTGGCTCAATAAGCATCAGAGAGACCATACAGTTACTGTATGAAGAATAGCTGAATGTGTGGATGTAAATCAAAGCATTTCTTGTATTAGAAATCTTGTAATTACATGTCGAATTGTAAATGCGAGTGTGTGTATGTATGTGTGTGAATGTGTGTTTTTATAATATCTGACATTGGTAAATGTTTCATGAGCAAATAAAAAATAAATCATTTGTTATTTCCAAACTGACTGATTATATTTGTTCCATTGCTTTGAACAACAGGATCAAGTAACCGCGCAGTAAATTTCCACTGTTGATATTAATGTTTTTGTTTATATAGCCTGTCACAGTTTTATCGCCCTCCATTGGGGGGCGCTGTAACCTCAAAGAAACTGAACTTTTACTCGTAAAGGAGGAATTTGCATGTGAGCAGACGGAAGACCGGAGGCTTAAACGGAGACGGTAGAGGATGCTGTGTCAGTGGAGGCTGAAGCTTTCAGCCTGCAAACGCATCAGCACCGACTGACGACCACTTCGCAACTTGTAGCCTAAATACGGACAGTTGAATTAGCAGTTAGCAAAAAGAGGATGAATCCGAATTAGAGGGATTTTTTTCCTCCCTCACATATAAGCGTGCTGCCAAGGTTCTTCTGTCGGAGTTTAAGCCCCTGTGCAGGTGGGTGCATCAATATTTTACTTGAGGAATTAGTTCAGTGTATGTTTTTCATGCAATTTTACTGACATTTTGCTAATTCATTAAGACTCCTAAAATAGCATGATTAAAAAGCTTTTAACAATAAGTGAAATTACTTTGAGCAATGAAGAAAAAGACAGTTGCACCTAAAGATAGGTGGGGGATATTTTATGAGAAATAGCCACTAACATCCCAACTGTGATGAGCACTTCCTGCTGTGTCATACAGTTAGCATATTTACAAAATAGGGCTAAGCCCCCCATCCTTAAATGGTTTTCCTTTGACACTCTGATGTCTAGTTAATATTATTTAAATAAATATGCAATTTTAAACGTAAATCAATGCAGTAATCAAGAAAAGGAAATATTTTCTTTAAAAATAGTTGTGTTACAGCTGTTGTGTCCAGTTTAGGAAGTGAGCACTGATAGAGAACAGATTTGGACCGTGCATAAACATGCACTCATATATACACACACACACACACAGCAGATTTGGGAACATTTGGAGTTTTGGTGCCTCAACACACCAAGTCAGAGTAGTATCATCATTAAAATCATTATTCACATACTTGGGATCAAAAGATTATCCTGTCTCATCACAGGACCCCTGACTCAGCACGGCACATAAAAGGTTTGGTAATCTCTTCAGGATCAGAGGAAAAGGCAGAATAACCAAAATAACAAAAGAGGTAATGGGTAGTCACATGGCCACACCGAGTGTGCTGTGTGTTTTCTCTATTTCATTTTAGTCTCTCAGTTATCTTTTTGTTTTATGTTTGTCTTCCCTGCAGTTGCTTTTGCAGATGGAACTGAGCAGAAGGAAAGTGCCTCTGTATGTAAGTATGCGCCCTAATTTGCAGTCTAGATCAGCTTCTCAAATTAATCTCAACAGTTAGTTTTCCCTCTGGAAAATCTCTAAAAATTGAGTTCGGAATTCAGTGAGAGATCGGCTGCCTCGTTTATAGAAAATGAATGTCACTGACAGATTGCGCTCACGATCAAACTGCCATGTTTATGGAAATTGGAACAAATGCTGTGTCTGAAAGGTTGTGACTGATGTCTTCCTATGTCTGTTCATCACGTTGGCTGTAGTTTCTCTGTACGATTTATTTAAAGGTGAACCGAGTGACCCTTTCACTGTGTTGATGGAAATTATGTTTTCAGGCATATGAAAAAATAATTTCTCTGTTTTTTTGTTTGTTTATTTATTTATTTTTGGCTGTAGAACACTTAATTCAAAGTAACTCAAGAAAAAAATAAACATATCCATCAGCCCATAGGTGACAATAGCATCCTGGCATTTGTGTATCTACCTAGCAAATCAGTAACTCACTGATTCATTCTCAGTGATGTTTTTTTATTTGTATTTTACTTACTCAGAGATGAAATTGTATTTGCCGTGTATTCGATTTGTGGTGTTTTTCATCTTGGCAACCCTTTGAATGAATCTGCTGCCTGTGATTAAACTGTACACAAACAGGGCATGACTTTGGTCAAATATTATTTTTTTTGGTTTGGTGACCAAAAAAAAAAATGCTTAAAATAATGATTAAAGGCAGTCGTGTGGCTCACATTTTAAGTTAGTTAAGTAATCTCTAAGTTTATGTGATTAATTGGTGTTTTCTGTTCACCTGAAGCTATTTAAAGGTCAACCAATGTTTAATGTAGACACACTACCATGACTGTTTTGTGTAATGGAAAACCTACTCCTCAAATGTTGCAGCTTCATTCAGTAGAGATTCATTCTCTATGCAAAAAGTCATTTTTAAAAGCTGAAGGCAAAACTGAAGAGGACTGCATGTGCATTAAGAGTGATAGCCAAAATAGCACCAGTGAGCTTGGTGCTCACATTGACAATGCTGACAACAGCAGTGTTTATGTTTAGGATGTAAATTTATAGATTAATGAGAATGTGACTAGTTTTTCTGATGTTTTGGCCTCAAAACAAAGTATTGAAGACGTAAGTTTCTTGGTGAAAGTGATGATTGTTGATGGAAGGCATAACTAATTTCATGCCCCTGATAGTTATTACCAATTTATTTAAAACTTGAAAGCACGTGTCTGAAAGTGTGTGTCTGTTACCATTGTGATACATTTAGTGATTGGACTAAACCCTATGATCAGTAACTTGTAGAACAACCTTCGGCAGCAGTAACTTGAGGTAATCGTGTTTTGTGGGGATCATTGTGCTGTTGGATGACCCAGTTTGAGCCAAGCTTTAGCTGCTGGGACAGTTTGACTCTAGAATACTTTGGCATACAGATGGTCAACTCAATGACTCCATTGTGCCCAGGTCCTTGAGCTGTTTGTGCTGATATGCTGTGCTTGGTTTTTGCCAAATGTACCACTGTGCATTATGACAACCTCCACTTCGGTCACCTCTGTCCAAAGGATGTTGTTCCAGACGTCTGGTGGTTTGTTCAGTTGCAACTTTGCAAACCTAAGCTGTGTTACCAGTTTCTTTTTAGGGAGACGAGGCCTTCTCCTGGCAATCAAAAGAAGCCATACTCGTTCAGTCTTTTTCAGTAATTGTACTGTTACGAACTTTAATATTTAGCATGTTATCTGAGGCCTGTAGAGTCTGAGATGTAGCTCTTAAGTTTTTTGCAGCTTCTCTGATCATTGCACCGTCTGACCTTGCGGGATAATTTGCTGGGACGTCTACTCTTGGGGAGATTGTGGCTTTGTGTTACATACCTGAATGCTCCAAACCAGCAAACTGACAAAACTTATATTTGTATTTGTGCAGCAGATTTCCAAAAAGAGGCAAAGAGGGTGTATTTAGTTCTTCACAGAAATTTTGTGAAAACCAATGTCTGTGTTTTATTTCCTATTTCATGTCACATAGCTTCTAAACATGACAGAATACTGTTTTTCCTCTGGCCACATGGGTCTATACACCAGTTGGCCTTTATTTTCTAAATATACACGAATCTCTCATAACAGTAGAACCATTGACAGGCAAGATGAATAACACTGCTAATCTTATAACAATGCAATATTAAACCTGGGGGCATGGGCAGCAGGGCTATGGCAGGAGACGTCGGCCCTCAGGACTTTCTGCATGTTTTTTCTTAAACGATTTTGAACACTGCAGTCTGGTTGATTCTTCAATTAAATGAACTAAAGACTTATTTAGTGATTTCACTGTTTGTGTAAATATATGATTGACCAAACCTTCCAGCAAATGTAATCAGACTTTATAGAATAATTTGATCACATTCAGAAAAATGCTTTGCGTTGTATCAGTGCAGATCACTTAGCAACATGACAATGCATTTGGCCCAGTGTATAACGCTGGGTTTTCTGGATATGGTTTCAAAAATTTTCTGGATAATATTTTTTGAAACACACCATTTACTTAAATGTTATAACAAACCAAGGACACCCCTTCATGAAAGAAGGAACAGCTTGAGTAACAGTGCAAAGAGCAGGATCATTGAACTGGTCGAGTCAAACCAATTGAACATCCCTGATCTTTGGAGGCAGCCCACCCAGCAGCTGACAGGACCTATAGGATGTGCTGCCAACATCCCTGTGTCAGCCACCACAAGACAGCCACACATCTCCCATGCTCATACCTCAGCGACTCAGAGCTGTTTAGGCATCATCACTTGGATCTAAACAGTATGAGACAGGTGGTTTTGATATTGTGGCGGATTGGTGTATGCGCTCAAATCCACATAATAATATATTATCCTTCAAGGTGCAAGACCAAGTAAAAAGTAGCATATGGCCACACTGGCACACTTCATATCATTGAAAGCACCAGAAATAGTTTTGTGTTTGAAAGTCTGCTCCAATCCATTCTTCTTCTGCCTCTGGCAGTATCAACAGATATTTCTAGCATTTCATTTAGTGACCACATAATCATTAGTGGTCACCATCTGGTCCATCATACAGACATGGAGAGTCTTAATGAGGGTCCAGGAGAAGCCTGGTTGACATTTGAGGATTTGTGGTAAATCTGATTTTCTCTATGTCAAATAGAAGTCTTCTAGAAATAAAGAAATAGATAACTGAACGCGAAGGTTGGATTAAGTGAGACAAAGAGAAATGGAGGCAGGATTACTCAAAGTCTCAATTTTTTTGTCAATAAGAAGAGTGAAAAAAAGCCTCTGGTTTTATTAACCATGAGAAATCAGGTCAGCTGTTGAAGCCAAAAGAAAGACTACTGAAAATACACTCTTAAGCCATCTACACTAATCTCTAATGTATATTGCATTTCACGGTAAACCTTACCTTATGACTTACATTTTGGCTGCAGTTTTTTTCCCCTCAGGGCTGCTCCTCTACTCCCACCTCAGTCAGTCTTTTGATAGGTTTCCAAGAATAACCCACACAATATGTCTTGTGGCCTCAATACACTGGTCTATTGAGGCCACTGTAGGTAGACAAATTGATATCGTCTACATTAGATTTCTTCCCCTGTGACTGTTGGATGGTGGTGAAAAAGCAGCAGCTCTGTTAAAAGGCACCTAGCCTGGGAAGCTTTTATTTTGTAGCTAGTGAAGCTTGTTCATGTTCAGCCTTTTTACTTAAAATCATTTAGTTGCATAAGTTATATCCATGTATTCAAAGTGGAACCATCACATGAAGACAACAGCATGGACTGAGAAATGTGCAAAGCTGCGGAAATCTGTTGAAAACTTTTGCAGACTGCAAAAAGTAGCAACTAGCCAAAGAACATAGTGGATGTATTTATAAGTATTTGTGAATAAAGAGTGAATGCTAGCCTTTCTCAGGTGGTTACTAAGAAGACTGATTGAATGCTAGTGTTGTTTATATTTACTGAAAGTGTGAATAAGCACCTGTTTTCTCACAATCGCCATATGAACAGCTTGTCAATTTTTGGCGACAAGTTAAAAAAAATGAATGGCTTGTGCTTTCAATATAAAATATGTTTTCTTTAAATATATAAAACCTCGAGGTCTCAGCAAATCAGATTTTCTGGGATCCTGAGAGGCTTGCATTGTTTTGATGTAATTAACAGAACAGTTAAAGGATGTCTAATTTTTAGATGTGTACTAAACGATTTATTTATTATGTATTTTTTTATTTATTGGTGTGACTGTCCAAACCTTTTTCATTCTTTCTTTTGCCTTAAATGAGAAATCTAAAGTCTTGTAGCCTGTCTGGATCAGGGCAGGTCTTTGAGGACACACTAAGGCATTCCTGTTTTTATTGAGGGGGGATGGTTTATTGTACCCTCGAGAGGAATGCTGTCAGGGGATTTGGTGTACGTTACAGAAATGTAGAACATCAGAATCAGAATAAAGTCTTGCTCTAAAATAAGCCTGTGTACTTGAGAATAGATGTATTTTTTTTGATCGGTAGCGTCTCTCTTCTTTGTTTTTCATCTCAACCTCTCTCACCTTCATTTATCTCAGGGTGAAGCAAAGGTATTTGCATTGCTGGACGGTTTTGACTCTGCGCCAAAGGATGCAGAGGTTTACATTGTTTTGGAAGGATCCACACTGATCCATGTGACCAGGGCTCACAGTGATGTCATGCTCTGCTTTATTGTGCCTGGTATGTTTATGACTGATGTGGTATTACATTTATAGTACTATGTAAAAGTCTTAAATCACCCTCTACTTCTTTGTATTTTGCTAGGAATATTAGAAATGCATACAGTGAACATAGGTGGAAATATCATTTCCTCCCTGTTTCAGTACCTTTAGATGGCTTCTTGACAGCCACCCTTCCAATGAGACCATGTCTGATGACGCTTTCATGAACAGTAGTTAGATCAGCTGAATAACCAGATAGACCTCTCGGGTCCTGTGTCACAACTTTGCCGGATTTCTTTTTTCTTATTTCTTAAGAACATTATTTTCAAAAAGTGTTCCTCTGTTTAAATTTTTTTTTTAGGTGTGCCACTTCTTTTGTCCTTCAATTATTTGGAGAGCCTGAAGCTATTGCTTAAAAAATCCCATAAAAATTACAAGACAGTTTGGCTCTTTGGAAGCAAAATATGAAGAAATGAGGGGTGGCTCAAGATTTTTGCACAATATTTTATGTTCTCATGTCTTATGCCATATTTTGCTATTTCACAAAGCCGTTGACAAACATTAGTATATTCTAGCAATTCCAGGTTTTTCCACTTTTTCACTCAAGTTATATATATCATAATACCTAAAAGAAGCATGTATTTGAATCTTCAAGCATACCAGCTTACACGTATATTACACATGTTCCTTGAGGTCTGACAGAGTGCAGAATCAACAGCTTCCAAATAGGAGCGAAACAGCTTCATGCACAATATGTCATTATTACTGAGCCTCTGTGTAGGTTGACACAAACAACAGGCAGTCCTGCAAGCTTTGCACTCTCAAATGTACTGACTCAATACCAAATGCAGAAGACGAAAAGTGCCATTGTTAACATCGAAAAAGAAAAGCTGATACTCAAACATATCCATGGGCTTGGAGGCATTCTTAAAGCCCTGTAACCATGGTGTGTTTTCATAGTGTTGACTCATTTCTCATAAACCATAAACCTTTCGATAGATTCCCTTTCATCCTTTTTTGGGCTTCTATTTCTGTTTATTAAACACAGTTTGAAAAAACATCTGTAGCTTTTGGGGTTTGTTGTTCCATCCAGTGACATAATCCAACTGTGCAAAAAAAGCTCTTATTCATATAAAAAGATACACATCTGTCTGTTAAATATAACTTTTGTTGTGCTTCCTTAGGCCATAACCTGGCAGAGATGGTTTCTGTCCAGGCATACCTGTGCTCTGAAACTATACCCCTCACCTGGGTAGGCGAGGCTTCATTAGAGTATGTTCATGATGATGCTCAGGTAAGGAAAGCAAAACAAATTGTGTGCTCGTGAAAAAATTACATGTTAATACACTGCTTTTTTCTTGTGCACATGCATTTTAGTTTATATAATTAGAAAAAAATCTACTGACATTTTTGTATTGGAATATGAAACACTCAAATATAAAGGAAGTAGTGAAAATAATAAGAGCTCTTCGGTTACACCTGTTTGTATCTTATTCATAACTGGCACCTTTACAGGACCTTGCGGAGCACCTGGTAATCCATGGACATTGTCTGAACTCCACGGATCATAAGGAGCTGAGCAGCCTCTTCAACCTGGGCCAGCAAAGCTCCCGTTGGGCTATGGATCGCCGAGTGGCCCTGGCCATGGCTAACCTCGATATCCCCCCAAACTGGAATGTACTCGGAAGCCACAGTGGAGACGGTGAGAGCTGCACTGTTATCTTGCAGACCATGTTTAGAATGGTGTATTCTGTTTATCCAAATTGAGTTTTAGCTTGGAAAATAGGATGTTAAAGGGAGAGGTTTTGATTAAAAAGAGTAGATTTACAGACAAGGATAATATATTTAATTATGTACATGTTTATTCATGCAAAAAACAAAAAAGAAGGTAGTTAGTGATTGGAAATGTAGCTGACAGTCTTTGTCATAATGCATCACTCAGCACTGTCTTAGTAACCGTGCCAGGAGGTTGAACTCTTCAACTCTGCAACCCCTCCGCCCACTTTCTTCTCGGCCATCATTCCCATTTTCCATGCTCACCAGGCTGAAATCGGAAGTGAACATGGTCCCACATGTTCTTCTGTTAAATTCATCAAAGCCAATTAAGCAGCATGTAATGTGGTTAATAGAGCCTTTCCATCTGGAAGTAGCCCTAGGCAGAGCTCAATAAATCTGAGCGAGCATGTGTTTGTGTGTTTGCGTGTGGCCTGTGTGTGTGCTGACCACCAAGTTTACTAGATGCCACCATCTGTTTGTATGATCTAAGTGTTTGTGTAGGGCCACCTACATAAATAACAAACTAGATTTAGCTGTAATTTAGTTATGGCAGTCTGTTTCATTGCAACGTCTCTCTCTAAATGTCTGCAGTTAATTTGATAACAATGCTCATGACATCATTCTATTGCTGATGCTTAATAGAGCTCAATAATCAATCCCCGACTTTCCTAAGTACTCACTGTTTGCATGCAGTGCTTTGAATAAATATTTAAAAGCCTTAAAAACACCTTAAAAAATCCTTGTTAATGTCACAAAGACATGAAATCATGAATCATGATTATGTTCTTCGTGAGGGCATTTCTTAAACTGAGCATCAGAATACTGGGAAAATTGTATCAACGTGTATTTCAATGCTACGGACATGCAAAATTCCAAAACTTCTGTTGTTGTTCACAGCTGATGATAATCAGTTAATGAAGTGCATTTCATCAGTTGCACCTGACTGCTACATACCCTCTTAGTTCCTATGGAAGCAATAAGTGTGACCTTAGTCTTTCACAGGACTGTATGGAAACCTGTTTGTTCTTCACTTGGCTGTATTCATTATATTAAAAATAGAAGCTACACAGTAGGAAGTCAGTACAGTCATTAGTAGTCAGTATAGCTTTTGTGACATTTGCTTATTTATTTTTTCAGTACTTCTTCTGTCCACCCTACTTTTCAGATATGCACTGAATCCGCTTCAGCATGGATGTCAATGTTGGAGAGCGATTCTGCCATTCTTTTTCAGCTGTTCTTTCTTAGGTTGTTTTGTTCTGCCTTTCTCTTTAACATACCCTACGCAATATTATTAGATTTAGGTGGCGACACACTTGACCAGGTCTTTGTTTACTATTTAGAAACTCTTTACTGATTCAGCCATTGAACTTTGGATATTTGTCAGACGATAAAATCTAATACTCCTCTCCTGCCAGGTTTCTGGAGATTAGGAGTCATCTTTTCAGGCAGTATTCTGGTTAATTTTCAGACATTAATGACACCATCTATAAGTCATCTCCCGACATCTTTTGCACTCACCACACTTTCAGCTCTGTGCTCATTATCTCAACATTTCAATCCAGTTCAAGTCCGTTTTATTTATATATTGTATTTATAGCACCAATTCATAACAACAGTCTGCTCACGCTGCTTCTGTGTGTGTTTACTCCGGTAGTCCTGGCCAAGTTCATGCTGGACCCAGTCAGAGCTGTGAAAATGTATCTCACCCAGTATTTTTCAGGCACCTTTTCATGTTCATCAGCAAAGTTTAATCTTGCAGTAATGTGCTGAAGAGCAAGCCAGGATTTTTTTTTTCTTGGACTCTCTCCAGAGGTTGTTATGCAATGTTCTTCACACTGACTGAACTGTCACAAAAGCTCAAGATTTCAATTGGTAAGACTTATGCTAAGTACGAAGCCCTTCCTGTCTGTTTTATTAAGCTAGATATTTCACATTATGCACTGTCTTTGGCATTATTTCAGGAGGAAGCTCACAGCAGCCTTGATTAGTTGTACTATGACTCATTACCTTCTCAATACTGCTACAAGTATATAACAACTGATATTCTGGATCTTTGTTTTTCCTATTTCTTGTTCTACCTTTGTAAAATCTTGAAATCAATTTGTTTTTTGTTTTACTTTTGCTAATAATTTACTTCATTGTGAACCCATGTAAATCTATGATGCACTTATGCATCGTGATAGAAACAGTCAAAGTATAAAAGAAAGAGAAAGTTTAAAGGCTGGGACAATTCAGATTCTTTTATAAAAACCTTTTCTTTAGTTAGACTAACTGGAAGTCGCAGGTGTATTCTCTTTTGTTTCTACTTTTAGGCCAATAGTTTAAGTGTAGTTTCTGTAAAGTATGTTGTATCTTCTGTAAAAGGAAATACCCTACTTGTCAACTTAGAAATGTTGCGATTCTGTAAAGGTGATACAGTTATGAATTTTGAAGTTTAAGTGCTCTTGCACAGGGCTTGACTCATTTCTCATCATCCTGTGGGTATTTCTTAATGCTTACACAACTACTGATTATAACAAAGGGCAACTGTATGGTGTCAGAATGGAAAAAAACTGTCATTCTTATGATAAGATGGCAACGCTATGCAATAAAATGACCCCTGCAACAATTTAGTTGTGATATTGAATTTTAAGTGATACTGTGTTGCTTCTGTTATATTTGTATATTTTTCCTGCAATTTTTTCTGTTGTGATTTTTATTTTTGTGTTTTATATTTAAGTTAACTAATGTACTTACTTTAATGTAAAGTTATTCTCTTGTTAGACAATAAAATGTTTTTCAACTGGAAAAGATTTATCTGGTAAAGACAGAAATCTTGTTCGAATTCATTAAATGGCAGACAGAAATCTAAGAAGTCGTCACATTTGTAGACTGTCTGTTGTCACGATCTTGTTAAATGCTTGCCTTAAAATAGGTCAGTGGACCAGAGGGATACAGTTATCCTAATTAGACGGTTATCCAGATTTCTGACATGCCAGTTTCCTCCTGGTTTTTGTTGTCCTGGATCGTGTTTCATTCTTTCATGTCTTTAGAGATCACATTTTTTTTAATTATATCTCTTCCTATTCTCAGAGCACTGTCCCAGAGAGTCTCCCCTCCACCTAGCTGTTCGATGGGGTATGTGTCGACTTGCAGAGCTGTTGCTTTGCCAGCCGGGGGGTTTGATGGCTGTCAATCTGCCAAACGAAAATGGAGTCACGCCGCTGCAGCTGGCACATACAGCAGGCAACACTGAACTCTTGGAGCTGCTCTCCAAGTAAGATTAAGATTTAACAAGATACTTCCAGGGGAAACTCTGACAAATGAATGACTGTTTTGATAAAAAAAAAAGTGTATTTAGTGTAGAAGTTCCCTGTGCTCCACAGTAAGGGAAAACCTCCTTCAACTATATACATAACCAAGTTTATGTTTGCTATTATCCTCGTTAACATCCATTTCTAAATACTGTGATTATACTGAAGTGATGAAGTGCATTTTGTTATTATCTGCCACCTGTTTGTGTTACCTGAAAACTCCAGCTCTAACTGGGTCCACAACTTATCAGGTTTATTTATTTTGCCTACAAGACCAGATCATATGCACTTAATGACAGTACACGGATACCCAATATAACCCGAATGCCTAATATATGCATATATTTTTTTTGCAGCCCACCCAATCCACTAGCTACACCTCCTGCTGGTCTTTCCCAGGTGTGGGCAGACAGATCTCGCCTGCTTAGGTTCTGTCATGACATGGGAAACCTGACTCTGACCGTCAGACAGAACCTGAGGTGGAATTCAGAGGAGAGCCGACATGCTGACATCCTGCTTCTCAGAGAGCGACTGAGAGATGAGAACTTCCTCAAAGGGGTGAGCGGAACAACGCTATGATGGTTATGAGATTGTAAAAGTAATAATTGTTAACACAAGAATAAAATAGAAAAAGGTAATTAATTACAATTATAGAAAAGTAAAACAAAAAAATGACAGATTAAGCTTTTCATGAGGAATTTTTTTGTTGAAGGTTCTTAAAAGTAATGTTAAATTGAGGTCAGGTAGAGGGTGTGTAACTAACTAAACATAGACAAATCAAAACCCATCAATACAATACCTTTTCAGTTTACTGAATCTTTAAACTTTGCTTTTTCTCCTTCAGATCAAAGCACTAAGGAGGGAGCAGGTGGAGACAATCTTAGGGCAAGAAGAACTAGTGGATGATCCTGCAGACAGTGGTATCATACACAATCAAATCTGTCTGATTTGTGGGATTTGAAGGCCTGATTAAACTAAACCATCCAGTCTTAGCTCTCCTCTTTCATGTTGAAATGATTTGCTATTTTTCACTGAATTGAATCTACACACTGTGGTGCCATGCAGACTTCAGTAGAAATTGACTGCCCTCATCTGGGCTTTCTGGGTATTGCAAAGATATGGCAAAAAAACAAGCCAGTGGTATGAAGGTGACGATTTGTAATTTCTTTGATTAATCAATGATCAGTTGTTTGTCAGCTATCAGGGAAATAATTAAAAGCAATAATGACAGTCTCCTTCAAAACTTTCTGCTTAAAAATATTTCTCATCAAATAAAATTATTTTTTAAAAACTAGGTAGTTAAAGATATTTTGTTTATAAAATAAAATTTGGGAGGCTTTGGGCAGGTCTGCCTAACTTTTCTTCCAGTGGTTAGATCTGGGTAAAGGGTAGAGTGCGGATTTACTACTTCAAGTAGATATACAGGAAGCTCAATAAAATAAAGAGTTCAAATCTGATGTAGGCTTTGTTTTTAAATGTGGATATTTAAGGATTTTTAAATAGATGAGTGAAAACTCTGACCTGTTGCTGGTGCTACAGGAAAAACTCAGCATGGCATAAAAATTCTTATAAAAAATCCCTAAATAAAGCATGTGGACATTATGTAGGGAATTTCAAAGCAGTTCATCCACTAGTATTTGAGATAGTCCACTGACATCCCAAAAATCAAACTAAGACTACATCACTAAGTGTAACTGTCAGTATCTGAGCTGTTTTGTTTTCAGTTTTTAAATATTTCATCCTTCTTTCTGTCCCTCTCTCTTTGTCTCTCTTGCACTACTTTTTCCTCTTCTCTCTGAAACTCTGTTCCAGCCTATCTATCCTTTATGGGCCACTTCTGCTACATTTCCTTCCTTCATTTTTCAACATCACCCAAGGCCACTAATCAAACCACCCAAACACTAATTTCTATGTATTGCTGCCTTGTTACTGGTAAGCCATCATACACCGTGCCCTTTGATCTGGGATGCACATGGTAATTAAATGAAAATGGAGATCAAGGCCACACAGTGAAAAAAAAATAATCCCACAGGTTTATGAAAAGAAAAGAAAAACCTGAGTTTACGTGGGATCATTAAAAACTAGCAAGCATCTGTGCTTACTTATGTTTCTTTTGAAGTTTGATGACTGTATCTAAAAAATGTCTTTTTTTTAGCACTGTATGCTGACATAAGTGAAGAAAACTCTGTCACTGAAGAGAATGTAAGTACTTAATGCACAGCAGTAAAACATTTTTGTAATGATTCATATGCATGCAAATCTATGGATTACAATATGATTAGAATATTCTTGACAAACTCTGTGCAACAAGAGGTGTTCCTTCCAATTTTCCTGAATATGTTATTACAGGTGGCATTTTAAAAACACTTATTCACTTTCCATGAATATCTGTACCAGCTAGTGGCAAGCACTGCTACAATAACTGTGGAGCAATGTCTGCTTCTTAATGCTCCACAGTTGTTGTTTTTTTTTTCCACTCTTATTGTCAAGGTGCTGGATTTGGCACCTTTCACACACCACTGAATAGCTGACTTTGTGAGCGGTCAAGTGTGCGTTTCGTGTTTTGAGAGGTGTGGTGTGTGCACATGATTCTGGTCATCCAGTAGGAACAGTTTAATGTGTTACAGATGGTTAACTAATTGATCGGTCTCACACACCTAGGCGCTCGCCAAACACTTGTGTTTTTTTACTCAGTACTACTCTTTTTTTTTTTCTTTCCATTTTTGTGGTATGCTGGAAATGCGCATGCTGTTTTGTTAAAGGTTCGCAGTTTCTTCTCCGAAGTATACGAGGAGCCGCTGATGTTCTGTCTGAATGAGGAGGATGAAGACGACGAGCCTTCGCAGTCTGACTCTGGTAAGATTTTCTTTCCATGTTATTTTACTTTTTTAGAAGCCCATTTTTAGCTATGGTTTTAATTGTAGAGTTTGTGGTACATCAACTTTTGTGCAGACGGAAATCGATCACTGTTGTTTTAGGTGCTGTTATGTTCATAGGAAGTTATCCAAGTAGCTTCAAATTATTAAGTGAGTTCAAACTGCAGGAAACATTTCCTTTCCTGAACAGAACTTGGAACTCTAACCATCGTCTATGGCTGCCGACTGTCCCCGCTGACTACAGGATCACATTTCAGGCCCCTGGCTTGTCATGCCCCCCTCTCCCTGGAGTTTTTTTAGTCGTGTCACTCTGTGTTTACAGTTATTGTTGAACCGAGTAGGATTTTTTTAATATATATGAGATGTTGAGAACACTTCACCCTGACTCATCCTGCTTCTGCCAGTAGTGACAGGAGAACAGAAACAAACCAAGACAATTCCTGACTAGATAGGTGAAGGTGGCTTCACTCTGATGTGCTCCTGGATTGCAAGAGGAAGGATTTGAGAGTGGGAACATCCTGTGGGTTAATAATTGGCTGGTATTACTGCAGACCAGACTGATGCCTCAGTGTAAGAATGCTGTGGTTACAGGCTGAGGCTTCAGGCTTTATAACACTTGGCACTGAACATCTGTAATCTTAGCATCCTGTGGCGAGTGTAGTTTTTCATGCTAAATGGTTAAGCCATTTTGTCCTCTGTGTGCATGTTTCTCTGTGTTTGTTAGCTGAGTTGAAGCTGTTCATCATTTTCGTGCGGCCTGTGATGTCTGCCTCCCTCTGGCCCCTTTTGACCCCTGAAATCACCCTCCGTGGCTTAGATCAAATAATATTGGTCACTTGAATGATGTTTTGTACAAGTTTCCCCTCAGTGTGTCATGTTTAAATGAACACAGCTCAGACTGGAAATGACTGGAAATGACTCAGGTTTCATACATGCCATACTTCTGGGATAAAGGTGATCATTTGACCCTTGAAGAATTTAAATTCTTCAGTAAACATTCCAGGCCTGTCGGGTGTCATGAGTGGCTAGAAGGTTAGTAAAGTAGTGAAGCTTATATTGTGATTCTGGTCTGTTTGTTAACACTAACAATATGGCTGCATACAGTCAGCTAATGCGTCATCAGATACACAGACAGAACTTGTGTAGCCAGTGCTTCAGCAAGAGATGAGGAATTTTGAATGTAGATGTCATCTTTCCCCTGTCTTCTTGATGTCATCTTCCCTATCTCCATTTCAGATTACTGTAACTTCTTTGGCATGACTGTATGTATATGGAAAACTATTCAAGATATATATGATAATTTGGATTGTCTTGAGAGAGAAAGAGAGGGATAAAGGACAGTGTTTGTCTTCTTCAGTCACACATTCCCCCATCTCTGCCTTCCTAATGCCCCTGATATTTAAATATCCCACCCAAAACTCACTCTTGCACCCAAATGCCTACATACAGATGAATACACATACCATTCCTCATCACATCCTTCCAGGTCAGCATTTTAATGTGAGTTTAGCGAACAAATAGCAAAGGCCACTTCATCCCGAGGAGCGCTGCTCTCCACAGTTGAGGACAGGGAAGAAGTTTTTGTGCATGTGTGTGTGTGTATGTGCGTGAGCGCTTGTGTATTTCATTGGAAGAGTTCAGTAGGGAAGAGCACTCTGAGTGGGACAGGGGGTATAGGGAAGCAAAAGGGGGTGTTTGTGGCTGAATGGGGGTTGCCAGGGCTTTGCTGAATGCAGTTTTCCAGCAGCCTGTTGAGATCTCCAGGGAAAGGAGAGCAGAGGAGTGTTAAAGTAGTGTGTGTGTTTATGTGTGTGTGTGTAATGGGGGGGAGAGAAACTGTGAGAGAGAGGGATTTATGATATGGATAGTTTGGCAGGGTGTCAACAAACGATAAGTGCAGCACCAGGAGCGCCAAGAAGAGTCTGCGACCCCGACTGTGGGATCTAATTGGAGAATGGAAAAAAGGATTAAACCTCACACAGACCCCACAAAGGCAGCATTAATGTTCACTAGCCCAGTGCCAACACCCTCCATCACCCCTCCCCATGCACATACACAGAAACTTTCTATAGTCACAGTGTACCTCTTTTTCTACCCTTCGCATATATTCTGCCTACAAAACCCATCTCATCTCCTTTTTCTCTCTCTGTTTTTCACATTCCTTCATTTATGTGCATTTGTAAACCAGCGCTTGACCTCTTTTCACAGTGGCATTGTCCAGTTTGTCTTGTAAATCCTCTTTACCATCCTTTTTGCTGATCTTCACTTGTATCTAAGCTTTTGCAACCGGAGCACTGTACTCCCGCAGTTTGGCAAGAGCAGGAAACATGGATGAAGAAAACAGCAGCAGCTCTCTGAGCTGTCTCCATGGAGAAGCTGCTAACCTGGCAGTCCCTCCTCCCCACTCAGCTGGGCTTTGACATGCTAAAATATAGAGAACGAGAGAACGGAGTGATTGAGAAGGACTCTCTTCAGAGGCCATTCGGCATATTTGGGATGAATTGCCAGTGCCTTCAACTGTGTAGTGTTCAGCTATGCAGCCTATTATCTCTCAGAGACAGTTAAGAACTCACAGGGTTAATGATTTCTATCATGTCTGAGACTCACTTTCAATAAGCAGTCTGACTTCATGTTTTTCTTTGCTGCCGGTTCTAAAGTCACTCCTATGTTTGACTGTATTTCTGTTTCTCTCCCTTCCTCAGTCCCTCCTTTCAGCTGTCAATACCCTCCTCCCTCTGCTCCTGTCAGCATGTGTATATCTCGCTCCCTCTTTCTCATGACTGTGTGTGGTATATGAGTGAAGACGAGAGAGACGGACTTAGAAGTTTGCTCAGATGTAAGAGGAGCAGTCAGAGAAACTAGCAGACAGAGAGGAAACTCAAAAAGAAAGAGTTCAGTCCCAGCTCTGCTGGACAGTTGGGTGAGAGCTGTGGAGGGGGAAGGGGAGTAGTTTA
>VUQR01023313.1:0-10097 GCA_015108515.1 Hemichromis elongatus | reverse complement strand
GAGACAGAGGGGAACATGCTGGCTCACTCCTGAAGTGTCAGAGTGTCTGCTGCAGGGCTCCGGGGGAAAAAAAGGAGAGTGAGTGCTGCAGCTAGTCCACAGTCTGTTCAGCCATGTGGGAATAGATGTAACTTAAGGCTCTGCTCATTTATTCACCAAACACATTGAGCTTTTCGGATGAAGATTGTATTTAAGTTCGTAACTCATGGACTCTGACTCCGACTGCCCTTTCAACTACTCCTGGCCTTCTTTTCCCAAGATGAGGATGCGCCGGAAGATGGGAAAAAAAGGTAACACGGCATTAAATAATATATTTAAAAGTAGTTTTGATATTCTGTCACTTTGACAGGTATAGTTCTGCGAGTGTCCACGAAGCTTAATTCACATTTCTCTTCACTGTCATTGATATCGTTAAAACACATTTCTGACATGTCGATGTCTGCAGTGTTCGACAGACCACACACACAAAAAAAAGAAGTGGAAAAATATGTGGAATAATTTCAAAGTGAAAACTGTAAACTTTTTAAACTCAGATTTGGCAGCCCAAAGATGGCAAACTCAGGACTTAACTTCTAAATGCCCTGTTGGCAGACATGTTTCACCATTCACTGTGGAACAATAAAGTTAAAATTAGACTTTTCCCATTACACGCTCTTACTCACAGACATCCACTGCAGCACCAAGTCTGTCAGAGAGAGCTGACTGCATGTTTACCAGTGATGTAACCTGATACCTGACAGTATGTTGGGGAATGTCAGATGTCCACTCGAGGCTGATTGAGTGGTTTGGGGCTTTCGACATCTTCAAACTGTTGTGTGCATCTAAACCCTGCTGAGAAGTCGTGGCCTCATGTGACTGCTAGGTTGCAGTGCAAATAGGAGGCCCACTGTTTAATATGTGTGGTCATATCCCTAGCCTCAGGGAACTGCATTAGATAGTTTTAATTGGTTGTTTAGGTGTCAGTGAAAGAGTGACTGTGGCTCAATTCAGTCTTGGTTGATTATCAGACACGGAACAAAAATCTGGTTAATACTTCATCTTGGCATAAAAATGTGTTATTTCATTGTTAGTCATGGGAGAGTTAAATTAAATGCTAAAAATAGTGCATGATGAAACCAGAGTGGTTAAACAGTTCGATGCTTGGGTTCAAGGGATTCTGTGTTTGTTGGGAGAAGCGAGAAAGAGAGAGGAGTTAGGATCAGAGAGACAGACACGGGGAAAGATTATGTTACTGCCACGGCTGTGTCATGGCTCAGCTCCAGTTGTCTTTTCCTCATCTTTCACCATAAACCTCTGCAAGATTATCTATGTTATTGCTTTGTAATTGTGATTGACATAGGCTAGCTTTATACACACTGCTGGTCTGTGCTCTCTCGTTGAAGAATACAAACAATAGCAACGCATCAACTTTTTGAACTAAACTGAACTGCTTCTACTCGATTTCAACTGGATTTTTTTTTCTGGTCTAACAATACACCTGCAAAGTGAAATGTGATTTCAGGTGTGCACAGACAGACGTTTATTTCTTTGCTCCAAGAGTTGCACGGCTCAATCTAGCTTTACTTTTTCCTGTAAATACAATGGGGATGTCATGCTTGGATTGGGATGTTTGACCACAGGTGTCATAACTCAGAGCGGTATTGTGGATTTTGGTGGACAATTGTTCTAATGATTTAAACGTCCTGAACGCTAAAGTTAAATAAATGCCTCCCCTATTTTTATAAGGGAATAAGACCTCCTGTTGTGGTTCTTTGAGACTTGGCTTGTTATTTTACTTTCAGCTCTCATCAAAGTGACAGCTGTTTAGTGTGGTCCTTGTAAAGCAAGTTACATCATAAAAGAAGGAACAGCATGAACAAATAATCCATTTATAATTATAATAAGCAAACCTAGGTGTTTATACAATTAATCATTGTTATTGTATGTTTATCTTGAATTTTATGTTTTGCCCTACAGCTTCTAAAAGGAGCGAACCTTGAGAAAGAAGCCTTGTGGGCTGCCCTGCTTCCCCCTCCTCTTCATCCTGCCTACCTCGGTCTCCCTCTCCCAGGGGTGTGCATGGGTTGAAGGGTCACTCTCTGTGTTTAACTGCCCTGGTCTGGAAACCTGGCACTGACTGCTGTCTTTGTCTGTTTTGCTATGGAGCTCTCGGTCTCTGTTTTTTTTCTCTGCTGCTACTTCAGGCATTGCTACTGTATACGGTTGCTTCTCACTAAGGGACATGCTCTGAATATCACATCACTTCATCTATACTTTTAGTGAGCACAAATCCAACATAAATAGCCCCACATACTGCTCTGCATTTCTTAAAAAAAACAAAACACCCCCTTTCAAGACACAGCTGATTGACTGCTTACTCTGCCTCAGGAATAAAGACAGCTTTTCCAGCAGGACGAATTATTTTTTTTTTGCTGTTGTAACTTGTTGGCAATATGAACACCCTGCTTTTGTTATTCCTCCAGTTAACTAATGTTAAACACAGATCACACTGCCCGACAGTAATGTTCACTGAGCCAGAATTTATGGGTCAGAGGTGTGTGAATGATTGAGGCCATGGCGGCCAGCTGTGGCTTTGGACCCTGCCCAGAGCCTGAACTATTAGGTCTGTCTGTCAAGTCCCTAAAGTAGGTTTATATGAAATGATATCTGCTTTCAAACAGCAGTTTGACCCACATCCAGAATCTAACCCCCTTCTTTGATTTGATGTTGGACTAAAACTAATCCTTTTCTACATAGCCGAAAGTCTTACGTGACTTTGTGCAGGTACAGTGAATCTGGTTTGAGGTTCATATACAGTATAACCTTTTCAGGTGGAACTAAGAGGATCCAGACATTTTTAACAACAGAGAATCAGGTTGTAAAAATGTAAGAATTTCTCTGAGCAATATAAAAACTTTGGCGGTCCAGGACTGATGCGTAGTCATCTCTGTATATGCTGCACCACTAAAACTTGGGTTAATTCATTTATGTTTTACATGGATGTAATGTGAATCATCTGGTGTCCTCATCAATGTTAGCTCGGCTCCCTGTTGCCTCTCATATTTATCTGACTTGCAGCATATAGGAAGCACAGCCAGTTTCTTCTCTGATTTATTCAGTTACAGTTGCTGAATGACTTTTTTTTATTCTGCAGTGCTGGCAGCTTGGACACAGTGGATAAACTATTGAGTTATTTTTAAAAGAAGACTGTTGAGTCTTGGTTTAATAACTGCTTGATGAGCTGAGGTTTAAAATTGTAGTGCCAAAGACACTGTTGGAGGCAAGGCTTGGTCATGGCAAGGTGAGAATGTCATTAGGAGCTTAATAATGTAACTGAGCTAATGAGGCTGCCTCTTCTGGTTACTGTGACCAGAAATGCACCAGCCGCTGGTGTGATTAGATTTTTCAGTTAAACGTTCAGCTGAATGTAAATTACTCTAAAAGTTTTCTTTCTTTGGACCAGAGTCAGGGATTCAAATGCTTTGATTACTTTTTTTTTCTTTTGTTTACATGTAATGTAATGGTGGTAGTTTTGCAGTTCAGTTAATTCCTTATTTACTATTAACCAATCATTTTACTGTACGTCCCATTTTCCCTTTGATGCTTTGAAATCAAATAAGGCAATCGATGAAACGTTTGCACTGTTTTTGTCCTGCTCCTGCCACTTGTGAACATGTATAATTCCCCTAGCGAGATGGCATAGAAAGGAGAAACCTTCACTTTGAGGAAGTCAACAAAATGTAAAGCAATAATCTTGTAGCATGTTGCGCATGTTACCTTTAAGAGTAAAATTACCTAACAGAAAAAGAACTGTCAGAAACAGAAAATGTGCTGATGGTTATCTAGTAGCAGTAAAAAACTATATTTAAAGAAAGTAAAGTCAGTGTACCTGGTTGGTGTTTAATAGATTTTGTTTATGAGCAGTCAGTCAGCCTTTCACAAATGAGTTTGGTGTACAGTGTCATGTAAAACCCTGCAGGAGTTCGAAAAAAAATTGTTACTGTGGTTGTTTTTTTACCTTAGCAGCTGACTAAGCAGTCTTACCTCAAGGGCTGATTTCTATTTGTTTTATAGCTTTTGAGGATTTTTATCTGATGCTAACCCTTTTATATATATTTTTGTGTTTAAAAAATGATGATTTTATGACTGATGTGTTTATTTTGCTGCCATTGTAAGTTGAATTTTTAATAGTACTCTATAAATAATGATGACTATTTTATTATTGTTTATTATTGTTAGTAAAAACCAAGTTAGGATAGGGGTATACCATGGTTGAGCTTTTAAACTTTCTTAATTATTACCTATTCAGTTATATTAACAATAACTATTAGTGTCTTATCAAAGGTTTATTGTTATGTGTAGTATTACTGGTAACATTTACCTTCTTTGTTTATCTGAATCAGTTATTTTCAAACCTGAAGCACTTCATAAGAAACTGGGTTTTGGAGAGGGTGTGCTTTATACAGAGCAGCATCCCAGAGGGAGCTTTGCGTGTTTTGAGAGCAGGAGTGTTTTTCCCTGTTTAACAGTTAATCCAGGCTGCTGCTCACAGTGACTCTTCTGTGTTGAAAGGGTTCCTCTCAATGCTACTGTGTGCTCACCAGGAGTTATTTCCACTCACCCGCTCCATCGAAGGCAGGGTGGAGAAGAAACAAGCCTACAGATGTCTACTCTCAACTCCGTGCACACCCTTTCACGCGTGTGTGCAAAGAGCTATTCAGATAGAGACACACACATACATGCACACGCTCATAGACACACAAACTCATACAGAGACTCTTAGTCCTGAACAATGACAAGCAACTGCCCAGGATGTCTATGTCACTTCCTGTGTTTGTGAGAAGTTATTTGGTGTTGCTGTGGAAACTAAATGTAATATTGAAAAATCCCGGCTCTCTGTGCATTCTTCTCTCTCTGTAGAGAAAAGCCAGTCCATAAGGGAGAGCCAGGCCTCGTCTCCAACACTGGCCGCAGCTGCCAGACTGTCAGGGATGATACACGGCAAAGACCAAGTGTATGCCAACGCCATGCTGGTGGATCAGGTGAGTTGGCTGAAGTTTTTCTATATAGTGTCATTAGGAAAAATATACTTTACCACAGCTATATAATTCAGAACAGCGCATGAACAAAAGACTTCGCTCATAAGACGTGAATTGTTTCACTGGATGAGCTGCAAATCATCTGGTGGAACAGTTCAGGGTCCCTCTCATTGCGTTTTCACTGTTCTTTTCCAGGTGGACAATGCTGACATTAAATACCGCTCTCCAGGGGAGGAGGAGGTCAACCCTGCATCTCATGTTGACAGCTCCAGCTGGGATTCGTTCTCTGTGACTCCCTCTAATTCAGGGAACTGCTTCCAGAGCCGGTGCCCATCGTCACCCCACAACAGGCTGAGGGGAATCCAAGCTTCTGGCCTGGAGAACTACAGGGAGCAATCCCCTCTTGTCTCTCGCCCCTGTCCTTTCGCTTCCTCCCCGTCTTTTCCTTCCTCTCCCCTGGCTTCCGCCCTCCGTTTGTTTGAAGGAGCACACAAGCGTCAGCCGCAGACAGGCTTGCCACTCTCTCCTTCTTTGAGTCGTAGAGGATGCAGCTTCGCAGAGGCAAGCCGAGGCCTGAGGTAGGACGCAATTGCGGTTATTTTTCTTCTATTGAAAAAATGTGACTACACAACAGATTGAGTTTACATTATTACTTTGACCCACTTTAGAAGTGTGTTGTGGGGTTTGGTTGACTTGGATGCATTTAATCCATACAAAGACTGCAAAGTCCAGTTTTTCTTAGAATTTCAGCCAGATACTTTTTTTTTACTTTCCCTACATTGTTTTTAGTGAAGGTGTGGAAAACGGCAGGAAGCGTGCTGAAGTTGCTGAACATTGCTTCATTTTTCTCAGCAGTGCAGACTCTGGCAAAAAGAAGAATGGGAATCCAGATACAAGTTTTCTTGCATCTGTAATGAGTTTTCTATAAGAATTTGCTTTACCCTTAGATATAGGGTGCGAAGTTAATTTTTGAGGGACTCAGAGTAGAACCACTACTACTCCACATTGAGACAGTTGAGGTGGTTTGAGCATCTGATTAGGACATGCTGGAGAAACTATGTATCTTGGCTGGCCTGGGAACACCTCTTGGGTTCCCTTGGATGAGAGCTGAAGGGGATGGTTGGGGAAACTGCTTAAGCCACTGGCCCTGAGACCGATCCCTGGATAAATGGTAGAAAATGAATGGATGGACTCTTCGTGCTGATTCTCAGGTCATGATGTCCATCTGCAAAATAATACAGCTCATCATGAACCTGTGTGTTATTTTGTGGAATGCTACAGTTTAGAATTTAAAACTTGCACTTCCTACTTGATCTTCTGAGCAGCTGATGACTTTTTTATTAGTACTTTAATCAGAATAAATGTTATTATGGTTCTGCACATCATTCTGGTTTATGACAGCTGTCGGAACATAGTTTGTCTCCAACTATATTCAGCAAATGTGAGTGTGTGATGCTAAGAGTTAGATTGTTGGTAGGATTTGTAAGTATATCTTTAAATTATAGCTAGTTTTATTTTGTTCTTAAAATAATGTGGAGTAATGTGTTAACTGTCAGTCATTTTTAATGAATGACAGGACCTTAACCTAGACTTGTGTGTCCATGTGTGTGTGTGTGTGGACAGGTATTAACATCTTTGTGGGGACCAAAAATTGGAAGTTTACTTTTCTCGTGGGGACTGACAGCCCTTGTGGGGACCAAAATCCCGGTCCCCACAAGGGCTGTCGGTCACCACGAGAATAGTTTGAAGGCATTTTTGAGACCCAAAATGTGGTTTTAGTGTCAGGGTTACAATTAGGTTATGGTTAGGTTAGGGTCAGGGTCAGGGTTAGGCATTCATTTTTGATGGTTAGGGTTAGGGTAAGGGGCTAGGGAAAGCATTATGTCAATGAGATGTCCCCACAGGATATGAATACCCACCCAACACGTGTGTGCGTGTGTGTGTGTGTCCAGCTATTTAAATGAGGTCCACTTTTAGTTTTAAACTAAACTGGACATCCTTACATTTTTAGGCATTAGATATTAAGTGAGGGGAAAGTCCCGACAAAGATTGCTAGGCAAACCTATGAGTGCTTCTGATGTGTGGGCATACCTGAGGAATTAGGAAGGAAAAGTGAAATCAGCTCTGCATAAACATAACATGAATAAATACTTCAGGACTGCACGCTTGTGAATGCATGGGAGAAAAATATCTGCTTCCCAAATGCGCTAATATAAAGTGACGTGCACAGATATTCATATTCACAAATGCAACATAAACAGTATCACTGGGGGGTGTGAGGATCAGCTGGCTGCTTTTTTTCATGCAGCTACAGAGAACCAAAGTCACTGGGAAATACGTTTGCTGGGCTTAGACTCCGTTTAAAAGACACACACAGACACCACGGTGTCACTAATTGGTTTGTTTTCACACATTTGTGCTTTTTCATTTTCTCTTCTACTTTTTTTCTTTATTGGACTTGACTAGTGAGTGGTGGCTCAGACAGAAAAACCGCAACACATACCATGCTTTGGTTGCTATATTATTCCAGTGGCGACCATAATGTGCCAAATGAACACTGTTGAAAATAAGACTTGGAGCTAGCAGTGGACGGTCTAAAGCAGGGATATCAAACTCAAAGTTAGATTATGGGCAACACGCAGTCCACTTTGATCTCAAGCAACCAGAGAAACGTCCTATTCTGTCAGTGTAAGGAAATTTAACTATTAATTTCAATAAATATAAGAAAGTGCCACAGATTTGGAATGAGGGAGGCAGAATGAGGACCCAAACGCAGGACTCCAACATGGGAATTTTAACTGAAAGCAGCAGCTTTATTGCTGGAAATAATTCTTCACACATACAGAAAACAACACCGAAAGCGAGGGAGTAGAAATATGAACTCAAACCAAAACACTAAGAAGCTGGGAAACTAAGGAAATGAGATAGCAAACAGAGAGCAAAGAGGATGTCCATGAGGGTTAACGACACGACAACAAGAAGGGAAAGACTGAGGCAGGAATAAAAGAGGATGGGGAACAGATGGGACTAATCGGACATAATGGGACAAGGGAAACCAAAACTATGAACAACAATAATCAAATAATATAATCACAAAGTCTGAAACACAAATAGTACCATGACAGAAAGAGAAGTGAATTTCAACACTAAGATTTTTAAATATGCTAAAAAAGGCTGATGATAGAGATGATAAGATGAAAAATCTGCCAGATCGAATAAATTAATTATCTTGTATTGCTCATTGCTCACACTCTCCTGTAATTACAAACTGAAATTAATTCATAAACTAATTAAAAAAAAGTTAATTTATTTATTTTTGTTTTACTGTTGTTTTATTATTTAAAAAACCCCCGATTTGTATAGTTTACAGTGAAACAAAAGGAACTTTTCTGTCATGTAGTTGTTTATCTATTACCTACCTAATTACTCTGGTGTAGGATGCATGCAACAGGGTGGGCTTAGTTAAAAGTCCAAAATCTATGCCCTCCTGTTAGGGTGGAAAATTTTTGATTTCCCACTAAATAAAGCTGGTTTAAATCATCTACATATACATATGCAGATGTGCTCATATGAGTTGGCACTCTGTCTTCTGGAGGTCAAAAGCTTTGGTCGGCGTTATCGTCTGGACTGATGTATTGTAGGAATGACGCAGAGTGCAGAGGGTTGGTTTGCTACACGCTTACACACAGATAATGGATTTACTGTATTTCTTTGGGTCAGGGAGCTCGGACAAGATATTTTTGTCCAAGATTTAGATTCAGTAGGAGAACAATAGTTAATAGCATTAGATTATCGAGGCAAGGCAGGGAGGTGTTTTTCTTTTGTGTCCCCTACAGAGGAGCGAGTAGATACCAGACAAGGTCACGGAGGTACGAGGATGATTCGCAGCAGACAGCAAGACTGCCACGTCTGTGTGGAAGAAAGATAACTACGATAACTTTTGTTTTTGTCTCACTGTATAACGTTGTACAGCCCGTTTCAGGGTTATCGTTTTAGTGAAGCATGCTGTTGGTTCACACAGAGGTCCACAGCGCTGTGTAAACTTGTAAATGCAAATTAAATCTTTTTAAATGACAGCCCTTTCTCCTGAGATTACTTCTGAAAAATTTTGAACACAACACTCCTCCTTCATCTAGTCCAAAGCCATTCAGTGGGTTGTTGTGGAGTCTTTGGCTACGTCCACACTAGTCCGGATAGATCGGAAAACGGAGCTTTCGCCTGGAAACGCTCCGCGTCCACACTATCGTTTTGAGTCATTTTCACACAGTTGCGCGTCTACATTAAAACAGCCAAATACGATTACGTTTCAGTGCCGCGCATGCATGAAATGTTTGACGAGTCTACCTGCGTCATTTCCATCTGTTGTTTATTTACTTTCCGGCTCTTTAAAACGGGCGGCGAAATGGCGAGACAAAGCACCGAATGTTTCAAATGGAATGATAATGAGGTGGAGCTGTTGCTCCGAGTCACAAATGAGTACATATTAATCTTCAATACGGCCGCTAAAAACTTTGAGCAAACAAAGCAACTGCTGTACAATGCCGTCTGACCACCTTGGTTGAAATGGTCACATGACTGCATCATATGACTAATATACGCCATCGTTTTGGAATGTCTGCGTTTTGGTCATCCACACTACGCCAAAATGCTGCGTCTCCAAATGTATGCGTTTTGGAGAGCGTATCCAAAACGCTCAATTTTCCCTGACTAGAAACTCCGTCTCAGTGTGGACGGGAGGACAAAACGCAGACAAAACGATTTGTTTTCATTTGAAAACGCATTAGTGTGGACGTAGCCTTTGGAAGACCTATCCTGGCCCCTGGGCTTTATGTTTGACACCCTGGTCTTAACTCATCAAGGGAATGTTTACTGAGGTCATAAATCAATTGAGAGTCCTTTTCTTAATTATTTCTGTATGGTCTTACTTCTTTCTGTAGCCATAGGAGTTACCTCCTTGTATAAAGTATAAATCTATGTGTACAGCACTTTTTACAGACAAAAGTCACTTACTCTCCATGAGTCTAGGAGTAAGTACGAGGAACAACCAGACCTGAAGACCAGAGAGAGCGAGAAGTGGAA
>VUQR01023308.1:18892-45068 GCA_015108515.1 Hemichromis elongatus | reverse complement strand
ATTTCTCAGCTTTGATTTAATAATTCATCTTTACAGTCTGTTTTAGATCTTTGTGATGGTTCACTCGTCCTGCCTCCTCTCCTTCCCTTTTAATTTCCTTCCTCACATGAAACATGAAGCAGGCTAACAGTTCAGAAAAGCTCTCAGAAAACAGCAAAAAAAGTCTCTCTCTTTGATTTCTTTCTTCTTTTAATTATACAACTCTGATTAAGCAAAAAATTAGTGCCAGTGAGTATTTAGGAGTTTTCCATTAACACCGATATTAACAGAGACTTTGGTCTTATGTATACCACACCCTCGCTTGTCTCTGAGAGGGAATTTCAGATCGACACTTCCTCACCTTACATGTGTTTTCATGCATTAATAAACAAGATCCAGATGGGATCGGGTTTCAGCCACAGTGGCATGAAGTAAGACCTGCAGAAAGCTAGGTAAGTACACCTTTAGATGTATCCTGTTAATTACATCGTAATGAATGGCTCTTGGATGATACGTAGCATAGTTCATTTTCTTTTCGTACTCCTTCTTGTTTGAACGAATTGAAATGAGTTTGTGTTTTGTTGCTCTTGCTCAGCGAAGATTGTAGGTGCATTGGGATTAACTGCTGTTACAAAAAGATCCCGCCCTCCCCCTTCACACACATATGTGCACACACTCGATTCCCCCTCCCCGGTGTTTTAGTTTTCTCTGCAAAGGGGCAAATCCAGATTACAGAGCCTCCCTAAGTGAAGGAGATCAGAGGAGATTTGTGAAAGAGGGGGGAAGGTGCTGTTTTTTACCGACAGTAAGTTGCATATAGATAGAACTGTAATATAAATGGTCAGAGTAAACTATACTGAGGGTCTGTTCAAATTGACGCATTTCGCCCATTTATTTTGGGTGCACCTTTGAGGCAAAGAGGCCAGATGTTGCGTGTGGATTTCATCATGCATTCTGCAATCTCTGTGCATTGTAATTTTCATTGTCCTGCATTTTACGTACAGACAGCAGGTCTGACTGATCCCAAATCAAAGAGAGTGAGGCACTGTCAGTAAGCACCACAGAGCCATCAAGGACATTTCAGAGAGAGTTGGGCAGCAGTTGCGTGGTGGCTCTGCTGCAAGCATGGGGCCTGGAGGATTAGTGTCCAATCAGAGTGGATTTGATGTTTACTGACAGCACATGGGACTTAGCTGGGAGAACTGTATTTCATTTGTTTTCAATGAAGCTGTAACGTCTTGCCTGGCCTCCCCTCCCCTCGCCATCACTCGGCCAAACTACGTTCTGAGACCTGTTGACAGCAGCGCATCAGCAGCAGCTTCAGGTAGGTGTCTCTGAAACAGCGGGTAAGGGATTTGGGAATGGAATCAAAATCACTGGCATCACCATGATCACGATTCCCATCACCATCACCAAATATGCTTGTATCTGGTTCACATGACGTCACAGTTGGATGTGGAATTAAACAGGCTTTATTTAGATGTAATCCCTCATAGCAATCGGCAGAGCAAGTAAAATGTCCCAGAGAAGGGACAGATAAACCCTATTGGATTAGTACAAGCCCCTGCCCATCCCAACCTATAACCCAACCTATCCGCTTCTTTTCTTTTTTTTGCACCCGGTTTCCGTGTCTTCTAGCTCTGAGGTGTTTGTGTGGTTTGGTGTGATGTGGATATGTTTGCGTGTGGTGTCCTCTTTCCTCATGCGCAACAAGCCAGTCTGACCAGAGATTAATTATTCAAGGACTGCCAGCAAAGGGGGAAGTCACCTGATAGCACGGACTTACAATATTACAAACAGATATCAGGTGAAAGACTTTGCTTCACCTTCATCCTTTCTCACTCCGCTCTATTTTTTTGATGCTGCTGTACACGAAGACCTGAAAGAGAACTTTCTCACACGCACACACTGCCTGCCGGGAGCTCTTTATTTTATCTATTTCTGTGGGGGGATTTTTCTTTCCTCTGTTAACAGATTTTCAGCTTTTTTCTTTTTCGCCAATGCTTGTCCCTAACAAAGTGAGCCTTGGACGCTCCCACAGTTGGGACACGTTAGGGGGGAATGAGGGTCAGTGGGAAAGGGCTGACAGCGTGTACGAACAGCAGGCAAGAGTAACAGGCCGGCGGAGCTCTTTGTCATACGGAGAGGGAGGAGGGTGGTATGAGCCACCACCTGGGGTGCGTCTTCCTGACCTTGATTTGAAACGCGACCCATATTCTTACCAAGATTCCCCTTACGGACAGGTTTACGCCGAGAGACACGACCCACGGGGGCTTAGGAAGGGCTCTGTGCCGGATCTAAACCACTACGAACGAGTGCCCATGGCTCATCGAGGATCCATTCCACAACAGGATTACTACTCTCATGACCCAGCCATGACTCCTCGGCCACCGGAGGCCTTTTACCGATCCGAGCATCAGACTCCGCTGCCTCACCCGCATCCACTCAGCAGGTCGGGCTCACATTTAGGAATGACACCTGGGGCTCGTACTGTGTGGGATCAAGGTCAGGCAGTGAGGGCAGGACCTCAAGGGCCATCATCACCTTTACCTCCTCCCCCTCCTCCAACCACTCATGAATTGAATAGGGCATATAGGGAACCTGGTGCTATAACTTCTGCTAAGATACCCCCTAGAGACCCCCCTCCTGCTCACTATGGAATGGAGCAACAGTCTCCTCGGTATGCCAGTGAGCCTCCGCCTCTAACAAGTCAGTCTGTTTATACTGATGCTAATGGCCGCCCTCTGGATCCACAGCAGCAGGCTGCCACCTGTCTAGTGGTTGATCCAGCCAGTCAAAGCATAGTTATGAGGCAAGAGACAGCCTCGCCGTTAACCATCCAGCAACAGCATCAATTACAGCATCAGCAACAAATACAGCAGCAACAGTTACAACAGCAGCAGTTCCAACAGCAACAACTTCAGCAGCAGCAGTTACAGCAGCAACAACTACAACAGCAACAAATACAACAACAGCAACTCCAACAGCAGCAATTACAGCAACAGCAACAGCAACTTCAGCAACAACAACTTCAGCAACAGCAATTACAGCAGCAGCACCTTCAGCAAGAACAGTTGCAGCAACATCTGCAACAGCAACAACCTCAACCCCTGCCACCCCCGCCTACAATGCCAGTCTCTGACCCTAACCTCAATATGGCAGCTCCACTTCCTGTTTCACCTGCTCCAGTGCAAACTGCAGCAATTGCCCCTGCTGCACCTCCACCTCTGCAGGTGGTTCCAACTCCAGCCCCTCCTCCCCCAGCTACTCCACTCCCTGCCCCTCTTCCCGCTCCTCCCCCAACTGCTCCACAGACCCCCTTGCCTGTGGACCCTAAGAAGACGGTCGATCCAGAGTTTCTTTCTCTGTTGCGAAACGAGGGCCTCTCAGAGAGCACCATCTCCTCACTTATCCAGCAGGGGTTTGACTCCAATAGCATGCTGGCTGTCATGGAGGAGAATGATGTCCGCACAGTTGCCCCAAACCTCGGTCAGGCTCGTGTGCTGTCTCGCCTGGTCCACCATTACAAGCGCCCAATAGAAGCTACACCAGCCCCCTCCCAACCTCAAACGCCCATGCGAGGTCGTTCTAATAGCTTTAGCCATCGCGCGGACATCTATCAGCCACACCACCACCACCATCATCATCCACCACATACCCCACAACCTTTAGCAGTAGATCCCCAACTAATGCCCCCACCAACACCTGGGGCCATGCAAACTATCTCTCCACGAATGGGAGAAGTAATCGGTAGGAGACCCAGCAGTGCTCCCTCTCAGCAGTTACTGGAAGGCTCTGGAGGGTACCCTGGCCAACCCCCTCGTTCACCAGGGCCGTACGCCGGAGCCCTCATGCCTGTCCAGTCAAGACCCATGTCAGCCTACTCTTCTGGGATGCCAGGGGTGCCTATGCCGGGTATGCAGATAATGCCACACCAGATGTCTGGGTCGATGCCTGCCATTCCAGGGTCTATTCACTCCATGCCAGGTATGCCACAGCAGATGCCTGTATCCATGCCTGCTTTACCACAGCCACCGCAACAGGTACCAAAAGCATACTCTACCAACTACACAGTGCCCATGGAGCTGATGAAGAGGGACAGGAACTTAGTGCCATTGTCACCCATGCACAGCCCTCACCCTAGTCCTCAGCTGATCCGAAAGGGTGGGGGACCAGGATCAGACAATGCTCTCGTTCCTATGGGAGCACCCGTTCAAGGTCAAGGGGCCCTGGCTGCTAACCAGAAGCTAAGTCGACGTACGGGTCCGCCAGTCATCGTGTCGACTATGGCATCTCCAGATACAAGTAAATCCTATTTTTTTTTCTCCTTTTAGATTTATCTGGTATTTGTCTGTTTTCATGATAGATGTGCTCTTGGCTGTTTCACATGTTTTCAATAGATAAGGCTGTTTACTTGTGACAGAGATCTTCATTTTGTGTGTGATTTATGTAAGATACCAGCTTCCATTCCTCTCATTGCTTTCAGTTGCAGCACAAAGGACTGCTGCTGCTTTTGTTAGAAATCATATCAACTTCTAAATATTACTTTGACATTTCTAAGAGCCATTTAGCAGTTGTTTCTTTAAAAAATATAAAAGGAAAAGACACTGTAAATCTATTTTCATCCTTCGTCGTGGTGAATCATGTGTAAGTGAATACCAGATAAGCCTTTTTGTACTTTGCTTTATACCAGCATTCAGACTAAGGGTATGTGAAATCTATTTAGCTCAGCATGGATACTGGTATGCCATGCATGATTCTTGACCTTAAAAAAATCCAAACACTGTGTGAATGTTAATGGAAGACTTTTTGAATCGTTTTATCTTTCTGCTCTGTGCTGTCATTTGTTTCCTGTCCTGTCTTGGCACTAATTACATCAACAGTAGATAAATGATGTGTCTTTTCTTGCTGCCCTTGTCTATTTTTTTATAAAGTAACTGTCCAGATTTTGAATTATTACCATAAAAGGATAACTTTTTGCTTTAAGCATTTTTGTAATCTACCCCACGTCCTAAGCCGATACTTACATCTCACTTTCTCATCTGCTTATCTCTGCAAGTGCCCGATTTGTCAGAATTCCTGTTACTTTCCGTGAAGTCCTTTTGTTATTTCAATAATCTCATGCAGTTCCTTTGTCAGAATGAGATATCACCCATTAAATACAACACCAATGGCATTGACGAGGCACAATATAGAGGAGTTGGGAGGAACAGCTGTCAGCAGCCTTTCTGATATGTTTTAAAATTTAACAACTGTGCACGGTCTTCATGTTACAGTCTGTCACTCAGTGCATTCATGTGTGAACAGTTCACATTAGGATTTCTTTGACTAGAGAAGTCAGATGTTGTGTGCAATTACTGTGTGGGAACAGGAGGTAGCTTGTGTGTGCATCTGTGTGCAGTATGTGGGATTGAGTTTGCCACCGACTCCTTCTGCAGATATGCTTTTAAACTGTATAGGCTTCAAGATGTTGCATAATTGTGATTGCAGCATTAGTTGTGTAGCTCTTCAGCTGGGGTGTCATTGTAACTGCAGCTGTTTTTGATCACATCCTCTTTTTCTGTGCCTTGCACCATCTCCCCATGGCCCCCGAGCCCTCGTTGCAGTAAACACGGATATCTTCCCTCATTGTGATAATAAGGATGCATCATAGTAGCCTCGAAAAGCTTTATAGCCACTCGGGCCACACAGCATTCCTTCAGGCCCTTGTGCTTGCCAAGGTGTACCGCCAACCTGCATGGAATAGCAATTAGCTTTACCTGGTTTCTCATGAACAGATCTGCTAAATCATTTTATTTCTGCTCTTTGTTTCTGATTTTTTTTTTCAATGTTTATTTGATGTGGGTTGTGTCCCAAATTCACTTTTCAATTCCAGATTAAATAAAATGCATTCAGTCAATTCATCCTCATTGTGTAGTCAGTTAGATTTATTTGGATATCAGATTAAAGCTTTAATTCAGCACAAGAGTGGCTACCTAAATTATATTTAAATCCCATGGCCTGATAGAAGTAGATTTTATAGGCTGGGCAATAAAGGCCGATTTCTCCATCAGCACCAGCTCACCCGAGGCTGACTAGCAGCATCACTGGTCAGATAAAATCGAATTACACCGCTGATGGCCGATGTGTGATTGTGTCATTCTCTCTTTGCAGGTTCTGATGAGTACAGGGAGTGAGGCTTAATCCTTCCTTTGCTGCAGTAATCCATAGATACTCTCATTTTGCTCAGACCAGCCTTCTGGCTTTCCATGGGACGTTCTGTACATAGATAGTGGATTGAAATGGACTTAAAATGTACAGGACAGGCTGGATAAACATTATTGAACTGAGACAGCTTTGTTGTCCTCTTGTGTATGTGTGTGTTTTTGTTCCTTTGTTTGTTTTCTTTTGTTTTTAAGCCCAAAAGAGCAGAAATTTAAAAGAACCCCCACTGCTTGATAGTCAAAATATTCTTTGGAAACAGATTTCTTCATGTCTGTGTCATACACATATATCACATTGTTAGTACACACACAGTCAGCAGAGTAGACTTCATTTGCATGTGGCTGACATTTGTTGCTTTGGTAATTTCATCTGTTAATGGACACGTCCGCAAAAGCTGCTCTGAAAGCATGTTCCTAAATTGTACGTTGCTAGGCAACATGGGTTTTGGTGGTAATCGTAGGCAGATTTGCTTTTGGTTAAAGGGTCGCTCCATTGTCATAAAACACTGCAAATTTACTCCATCCTTTCTTTCCTTATACAAAAAGGCAGGCTGAGCTAATGCATTTAGAAAAAATTATATATTCATTCACTTATTTTGGGATGACTAAGTAGTTATTTGGAGGTTTGGTTACTTTTTTCCCAAAAATATAACATTATTCAGACTTAGCAATATAGTATGATTTAGCCTGTTAGATAAAATGTTGTAATTTTGTTTTGTTAGGTAAAAGCATTAGTTTTATTAGCAGCGTTAACTCTAGTATCACAAGGAGGTATGGCAGGTGAGGTGTTTCTGGTTTTTCCAACCAGGAGAATTCGTAAAGGTAGACTCAGGACACACTAAGGAGATGATGTCCTACAAGTGGCTCGATATCTCACCTGAAGAGCCCAAATTGGTTGCTGGAGAGAGGGAGGTCTGCCCCTACAACCTGAATCTGGAGAAGTAATAGAAAATAGATAGATGACAAGCAATAATGGTTCTCTTTCTGCTTCTTCTCATTTTGTGTTGAACGAGTTATGAGTTTACAAATTGGATATTCTGAATATCTCAAATAATTCATTAGCAATATGCTTCATCCAGAAGCTGAAAGAATTTCCCTTTAAATTAATAGCCCATGTGTAAATGCATATGGCATGGCCCCACCAACCTCACTACATGATGCTTTATGGAATACCCAAGAGCTGGGCTAACTAGGACATCCCCTTCCCCCAAACTGGCATAAACACAATATAAGCTACTCTAGGACTCTACCTTCTTTACTTCCACCCTTGCTGAGAGCGTTGGCCCCTCTTCATGGACTTTGGCCAGGTGACTCAATGCCAGTTCACGTCAGCTTTGCTTTGCTCTGCTATGCATGACTGACACACTAGCCGCAATTTGCTTGCTTGCTTAGGCCTGGCACGATGGTGGGGGGAGGGTTGTGGCATTTTCGTTCTGGAGATAGCAGATTATGTATTAACTGGGTCCAGGTCAAAGCTACAGACAGTTGTTAAACTGACTGAGGGATTAAGTAAAAGAGAGAGAGCGATGGAGAGAAAGTGACATAGTCCTGCTTCTGATAGATGATGATGATTCAGGCTGCATGGTGGGGTGGGGAAACGGGGTGTTGACAGCTGTCAGTCAACTTTAAACTCTCTATAGAAATGAGGTTAGCTGTCAATCTTTTATCTATCTTTTAAAGGTCAGATATTGGACTTAATCTGGGTGACAGTCAAAGGTTGTTTTGTTTGTTTGTTTGCTTTTTTTCTGGCTAGTCACCGTGTTCTTTGCCATCCATCCATCCATAGTGGAGAGATTGCCAGTATAGTATAGGACTATAAAAGTGCTTAAGAAAAATTATAAAGAAGTTTTTTAAAATAAGGATTAAAAAATTAATTTTAATTTAATTGTATTTATATAGTGACAAATCACAACAACAGTCAACTCAAGGTACTTAAAGGTAAAGAGCCTACAATGATACAGTGAAAACTCTAACAATTAGATGACCCTTAATGAGCAAGCACTTGGTGACATTGGGAAGGAAAAACTCCCTTTTAACAGGAAGAAACCTACAATAGAACCAGGCTTAGAGGGGGCAACCAGCTGCATGCATAAACCACTTGATTTTGATGATGATGATGATAATGATGCTTATTATTATTATTGGTAGGCTTAATCCTTCCCTACTTTAAACCAGCCACTTTATTAAGTAAACCCTACTGCTGCTTTAAGACAGCCAATCAGTCACTCACATTGCAGAAACTGAATGTAGTCAAGATGACCTGCTGAAGTTCAATCCATGCATCAGAGTGAGGAAGGAAGTTGATTTAAGGGACTTTGAATGCAGCATAATTGTTAGTGCAAGACAGGCTGCTCTGAGTATTTCAGAAACTGCCTATCTACTGGGATTTCCCCCCCGCAGAACCGTCTCTAGGGGTTACAAAAAATGGTCAGAAAACGAGAAAATATCCAGTGAGCGTCAGTTCTGTGGGATAAAATGCCTTATTGAAAGTGACATTGCTTCAGTCTCATAGAAAGGTAACCACTCGTTACAACCAAGTTATGCAGTAAAGCATGTCTGAACACAGCACGTCAAACCTTGAAACAGATAAGTAGAGCAGCAGTAAACCACACTGAGTACCACTCATGTCAACTAAGCACAGAAAATGAGGCTACACTTCGACAATAGGGGATTGGAAAAATGTTGCTTGATCCGATGAGTCTTAATTTTTCCTGCAACATTCGGATGGTAAAGTCAGAATTAGGGTTTGGGGTTAGGGTTACGCCAATCTTTTATTTATACCCCTTACTGGACCCTACAGCAGCCAAGACTACCTGGAGTGATAGTACAATGTGTAATGTTAATAAAAACTGAAGTGCTTGGTAAAAATGCATTGGATTGCACAGCTGTTCCCAGTTCAGTTCTTTGTGAGTGTATGTAAGATGTGTTTATGAAAGATTGTGTAAATGGACATTTGCAGATGGTATTGGTGGCATCTGTGAAGGCACAGTGCTCAGTTTCTCTCTCCCCTCCAGATGTTCCCGTTATCAGGCACTGACTCTGCTGGGATTACATCTATACGAATATTGAGTAGTCATTTTCTGTTCATGTTTTCCCCCTCTTTTTGTCTTAAATTAACATTAAATTGTTTCCAGTGTTTCCTTGTCATTCCATCTTGTCTCATATTTGCGTCTTGCTCTTTCTTAGGGAAAAGAGAAAGATGTAATGGGAGAAATATGTTTCAAACATAATAGCTCAGCACATTCATTCTTGACTGTGGTTGTGGGTTGTAGAAGCTAACTGCAAGAAAATGTGGGAAATGAGTAATGTGAAGATGTGAGGTGACTGAACCCAAGCAAAGGCAGAGGAACAGATTGAGGAAGAAAGACCAAAGAACGCAGTTCAGCGCAGAGAAGGCTGCTATAGATTCGATTAGAAATGGTTGAGGAATATAAATGGTAGATTATTTTAAACTCTGTTGTGCCATCACGAAGCAAGCGAGTGAGGGAGTGGAGGATGAGGGCAGTGCCAATTCACATGGAGCCCTGTGTCTACCCAGATACATGGAAGCTGATGTCATACTTGTAAATAATGTGGAAAATGGAGAGTGAAACGATAATGACTTTTTTTCCCCCTGTGGCCTGGGGATTCAAGCTATGCAACAATTCGCTCTAAAACACGTCATCGGCAAGATTTGAATTCAAATACCTAAAGATAAAAAGTGAAAAATTTTATACATGAGACGCTGAAACCACTTATCATTATCAAACTAATATTCAGATTTTCTGTTTATTCACTGATAGCTCGACTGACTTAATTCAAGAACAATGTTATTAATCTTCCCCTGCATTTGTATAAGTGTTATTTAACATGTCATAAAAGCCTCTGAGAGTGGATAACACTTGTCGGGTGTCTGTTAATTTATGAATGTTGCAGTGCTGGTACCATTTAAAAAAAGGGCCTTTAAAGAGAAAGTCTGACCTTTCTGGCTAAATTGCTCTGTTATTTCAGAGAGATACGAAGTGATTAACAGCAAAGAGAAGACAGACAGTCGAGGTCAAATCCTCAAACGGTTGTAGCTCAAAGGTAAAAGAAAAAAGAAAGCAATAAATTGAGAAACTGAAAGCTTATGTTTACTTTCCTCATCAAAAAAAAAAAAAAGACCTTCTCCCCTCTCACTTCTTTCCCTTGGTTTTCTTTCCTACCACCTCCTGTCTAATTTCTTCCTCTGTTTTTCTCTCTTTTCCTCTCCTCAGTGACCAGAGAGTCACTCTGAATTATTCATTTTGAGAAAATGAAATCTTCATGGGTGTTGAGGCACACAATGAATAAGCTGACCGTGAATGTGTGCGCGCGCAAAACTTGACACTCTGCTCAACAGTGTTTTACCAAAAGCGAACAGGGTGGATATGTTTAGAGGTGCAGATGAATCTCATTTGCACCCACGGAAAATATTGTACAATTCTCAGTAGGTATGTCAGTCGTGGTAAGGATCACCGGGGGGGGGGCTGTAAATAGGATTTGTGTTTCACAGTGTTTTTAGTCTCGCACGGGGGGGGGATTTGCGTTTGTGCGTGTCTGCGTTTAAATGCATATGAACAGCCGTCATTGAATTTCCAATCCTGAATTTCTATTGTTTTTTAAAATTATTTAAAAGATTATTGATAAATGAGTCAGCATCTTACATGAAAATCAGACATGTTTCTTTTTTTCAGAGATTCCTGCCTGCACTCCATTTGTCCAAATTTGCAGCCGGCATGAGGACTGAAAAAAGTGATTCTTTCCCCCCGTTCATCGTCATCACACACACACACACACACACACACACTCGGTCCCTCACATCTTATCATCTCTTCCTCCTTCTAGTGAAGCCAGTTGGCTCAAGTCGCCGAGAAAGAGGAAGGTGGATGAGATGATGGCGAGTCAGAGAGCTGGAGGGATGCGCAGACGGAGAGTGGATGGGAGAACACGAATTTATTTGGTTAAATTGCCTCTCTTAAAAAAGGAAAAAAAACCCAAAAAAATCAACATCTGTTGTCCACCTGCAGCTGTGCCATGTCTATTTCTCCCTTTCTCTCCTTACTCGTCTCTCTGGAATGCCGTTTGTGCTTCAGTCATTTGGCAGCAGCACGACATGCAGATCACAGGAGGCAGATGGGATGGCGAATTTTAGAGGTCAAATTATACAGTAGGCCCTTCTTACTCAGGCACTCTCTTTTCATGAATGGGGCGTTTTTACTCCAGGCCTGGTTTGTGGGCTCTGGTTACATGTTGTAACCAAACCTCCTCAATGAAGTCCTTTAAACTCACCACACTTCTGTTGGGCTTACACTAAGCACATGTTCTACATGACAGTGTGAACGCCAGAGCACCAGGGTGCTATTATACACGTAGTATGCTTCGTTCTTTATTTAATCAGAAGTGTTCGGTGTTTGCTAACTTTTGCTTTTTTTTCCTTTTTTTTTTTACTGTGCAATATAGCGACAGTCTAAAAAGTATGCTGCATTCCCATTGTTTGGTTAAAAGATTATCAAGGTTGTTTCTTTGGCTTCTTTCTTTGATTAACTCAAAGAAAAAATCAGTTTACGATTTCAACAAATTCAGACAGTTCATTCATGTCACCTACTCTCATCTTTCATGCTGAGCCACACTGTGTGCTTTACATTGATGGCAGCATGTCTCCTTGGTTTTTTTTATTGACTAAAACTTGTTTTTTTTTTTAACCCTGCTCCAATATTTAAAGATAAAAAAAAAAAAGAATTTATTGACTATAACATTCACACAAAAACGTATTTGGAGAACATTTTCAAAGCTGAACAATATATGTTTTTTTTTTTATAGGATCATTATAAATAAAAAATTGCAAGTCCACCATCAACTCAGGGCAGGAATAGCTCAGTAGGTAGAGTGGTTGCCCCATGATCGGAAGGTCGGGGGTTCGAATCCACTGAACGGCTAAACCTGAGGTACCCCTGAGCAAGGTACCGTCCCTACACACTGCTCCCCGGTGCGCCTGCTTAGTGGCTGGGCTGCCCACTGCTTCACTGAGTGAATGGGTCAAATGCAGAAAAACCAAACGTAATTTCCCCACGGGGATCAATAAAGTATACATTATTATTATTATTATTATTAACTCGAAGGAATATTTTGTTTATTGTTGCTTATCTTAGATGTTTGGCCTTCGGTGTGCAGAATGATGCAAAGTTTGACATTCGTTTTGGGCAGCTGGAGGCGGTCGGCTCTGGAGCTGTAGCAGGTCGTCCACCAATCAGAAGGTCATCGTTTTGACCTCCCAGCTTCTCCGGTACGGGTTTCGAAATGTTCTACTGCAAGATGCTGAAACCACCCAAAAAATAAATCTGCCCCGATGTATGTTTGTGTCAGTGGGCGATTGTGGGTTGGAATGTAAAACACTTTGAGTTGTTGATAAGAAAAGGAAAAGAGCAGCATAAATGCTGTAAATTCACCATTTTTACAACAAGCTAGTTGGCAACTGACATCTTGCGTTTATGGTGTGTTCATTTTTCCACATTAAAAATAAAACACTCTTGTTGCATATTTAGAGATCATGGCTATCCGATCATATATTATTATATCGGGTCCTGAAACTTGTCTGGGGGGGCTTCTTTTAAATTTAATTTAAAAACCTAAAGGTATCTACCCTAAAGACAACCTATGAAACAGGGGTATCAATCAAATTTTTTATCATGGGCCCCACACGGCCCAATTAGGTGTTCAGTTTAGGATCAGTGAAACTAGCTAATAAAAATGGTTCCCCTTTCTTTCAGTGTAAAGAGGTTTTTTATACCTATGTTTGGCATTTTTCAGCTTTATTTGATAGATACAGTGAAGAAGGGACAGGAAAGCGGTGGCAGAATGAGAGGGTAGAAGACATGCTGCAAAGGGCTACAGGTCAAACCCGGGCCGGCCGCTCTCAGCCGTATGGCATGTGTTCACCCGCTCAACGCGCTGAGCTAAACTGCCGCCCCAGTGTAAATAGTTTTAACTACACATTTAATCTCTGACATGTCTTAAGAAAAACAAGTGTAATTTTAAAACTAAATCCTGGCTTTTCTATTTTATAAAAATTATGTTGTAGTAAATAAGTGTTACCGCAAACATGGACTTTTCTGTTTTTGATGCATTACTAACAACAAAATACCTCAGTTTCTCACATTTTATCTGTCACTTACTTTGTGGTTTCATTTGTCGTTTAGAAGGCTGTAAAAATGACAGAGATACAGTAAAAAGTCCAAATTTATGTCTTTAAAACTTCTTCTTTTAAACCAACCAGTAGGCCGAATTAGACCCTTTGCCGGCCTCACTTCCGGCCTCTCGACTGTATGTTTGATTGTATGACACCCCTGCTATGAAGCTATTATATCTTTCGCATCTTTAATTATCTGTACTACTTTTGAACAATTTAGAAAAGTATCGAACGATGAATGAGCTCATTGGTGTGTGGATTTCAAAGCAAAATTCTACATTTGAGAAAAACTTTTTTGATAAACGACATTAATGCCCAGTAAAGTTTGTTTCTGTTACTGAATAAAAGAAAAAATTGCCAGCTATAAATCAAAATTTCAGGCTATTGTTTCAACTAGTTTCTAGTTGTTTTCTAAGAAAAATACTAGAAATTGAAAAAAAATAATAACTTGGATTTAGTTATTAAATCCAAAATCTTTAGATAATAACTTGAATTTTTTTAGATGGCAAATAAAAAAAAAACAATGGCAGAAATCAGCTAACATTTTAGTAACTGTGTTTGGGGCTCTGTGGCACAAATGATGACCCAGAAACTCAGAGAGACTTGTTGACCTTGTTACTACCACCCTCTCAGACTAGTGTCATAGTAAACATCCTAATCTGTTATTCTTTTAATCCCAAGATCAGTTAGACTCCAGGTAGGATTACCAAACTTTAAAACTTTAATTGTAGGGATCTACTATGCTTGCATCTGAAGGAGCTCTAAAGAGCTCAGTAGCAGGTGAGTGTCTGTACGTGTGTGTGTGTGTGTGTGTGTGTGTGTGTGTTTGTGTGTGTGTGTGTGTGTGTGTGTATGAGAGAGAGAGAGCTTGAAAACTTTTAGATGTTTCTGTGGAAATTAATTTTGCAACTGCTGAATTTCTCTGTTAAATACGAAATGTGCATGCGTATGCTGGCACGTTCATGTGAAGGCTCGCTTAATTTTCCCAAGCACATTTTGCCCTCGCATGTAACCAAAATCTACACTTTACATCTTACATCGTCTTACATTGAGCTCGCAACTGAAAAACATTCTGGTGTTTAAGGCTTGAGATTTCATCCAAAGGGCTGTAAAGTGGAAAACGTATCTACTCGTGTCCATTTCAAACAGTGAGGAGAGAGGGTAGAGGAAGAAAAAAAAATGCAGTGAGATTGTGAAGATGAGTTTGTGAACAAGGGGGGAATGAAACTGAGAAAGGGTTGGGCGGAGGGCTGGTGGTGGTGGTGGTGGGGGAGAGCTGGCACTCTTAAAGGACCATGAAGGCCAGATCACAAATAATAAAACAGAAAGGGAGGGAGGGAGGAAAGGCTGAAAGGAGGGAGGGGAGGGAAAAAAAGAGCCAAAGGAAAATATGTTGAACGGAGGGGAAGGTCGGGGAGAATGAAAGAGGGAGTCGTACGTGTGCCAGGAGCGCTGCACCTCTCCCCGTGACTGGTGCTCTTCAAGGATTTTTTTTCTCCCTCTCATTCGTCTCTTTTATTTCCCCCGTTTTTCATTTTGCAATTCTTCTGCATAGCCGTGACACCGGATTGTTTTCTCTTTTTTTTCTCTCTCCTTTTTTTTTTCACATTTTTCTCCCCCCACGCCTTCCTCTCTCTCTCTCTCTGGCTCTCTCTCCGTCTTTCTGTGACTTGCAACAAAAGGCTGACGGAGTGAGCCTGACGTCTGAATGAATAGCCCAAACCTGCTGTGAAGGGAGAGCAGAGGGAGACGGAGAAGGGAAGAGGAGTCTGAGGAGGAAAGATACGACTGATCTGGCTGAAGAGGCGGAAAGAGGAGAGCGCTAGAGAAGTGCTGATTGCTGGCTGAAGACAAATAGAGATCCCGATTTTTTTTCCCCTCCTCCTCTCTGGAGATTAAAGGAGTTGAAAGGAGTGCTTTAACTGCACGGGTGGGGGGAGTGACGATCGTAGTTCTCGCTCTCCTGTCCTCCCCCTCACCCACTGCCCTCCTGTGCCACCATACGTTTTGGGTTTTGTTTTTTTTTCCCTCCCCTTAAGAATACAAGTCGTCTGAGAAATTGAAATGGAACTTCTGGGGGTGAGGTGACGAAGGAGGACAGATTTGGAAACAAGCAGAGGGGAGAGCGAGAGAAGACAGCATAGGAAGACAGAGAGGGAGGAGGGAGGCTGGAGTAGGAGGCAGAGAGGAGAGGAGAGGATAACCCCAGGGCATACTGTGTGAGAATACACCAACGCCCACTTCTTCTTCTTTTTCTTCTTCTTTTTCTTTTTTTTTTTCTGCCCCTCATCAGTACGTTTCCTCTGCCATGTGCAGCACCTGATTTGAAGAATGTGGAGACATTTCCCAGGCAAGGAGCATGTTTCACATTGTCTTATGCATACGTGTGCGTGCGTACACTCATCAAGGATAATAATAAAAAGCTGTGGAGTGTGTCTGTGTGTGTGTGTGTGGGTGACTGTGAGGGGTGTGGGTGGAGAGGGGGAGCTGGATTTGGCTTTAAGGCTAATGAGCCTCTTATGTTTTTGCAATGAAGTGTGTCATGAAAACAGTGTGTGTGCGTGCACGAGGGCAAGCACCCATGTGAGTGTGTTTAGTGCTTCCTTGGTTTGAAACCACAGAGCTCTCTGCACAGCAGCGAGAGGACGGTGAGATTGTATGAGTTGTCACTTCTGGGGTCAAAGGTCACAGGAGAATGAGCGTGTGATTAGCTGCATGTAAAGGTTAATGGTCTGCTGTGCAGTTGTGGCCTGTAACACATTTTTTGTATCCTAAAGTGTACTACTTTATTTCTACTGGAGGATATCGGACCAACCAGTGCTGGCATGGAAATTGCATTTTTCAGAATAAAATTGAACTGTAATTGTTTATGACTTTGATAACCAGTTAATAATTTCCTACTTTATTCATTTTTAATTATTACATTATTTAGTTTTATTTGCTTACTGTAAACAAAACCAGAGCTGCATCTTTCCATAGTAGTAAATTAAACCTTTAGTTCTCACTGGGATCCTGGAAAGAATGAAAAAACAAGTTGCATTTATGATGCTGCGAGAACACATCTGATTGATTTTGTTTCTGTATCTGTGCTTTTTGTGAATGATAGCAATGCTGAGATGTTGTGTGTGTGTGTGTGTGTGCACGGTCTGGATCTGGATGCGCTCTTTTCTAAGTGTGCATGTGAAGTAAAGCCGGAGTGCACTGTCTGCTGTTTATCAGCTCTGACAGCTGCTTTTGTCTCCAAACGCTGAGTGTTTGTAGTCCACGCTAGCAGCGCACAAAGGGCAGCATTTAAAGAGGATGGATGCCCGTCTTCATTCTCACTTTGCATTGTGGTCAGTTTTTACCACAGACGCCACCTGTGATATCTTAATGCGAGCGTGTGCTACGCTGTCTCTCTGTCTCTTACACACACACACACACACACATACACACACACATACACACACTCACTCCGTCCTGTTCTTCTGTCCCCGTCACTCCCTCACCCATCTGGCAGAGCATTTTTAGTGGTGATAACTTTGGAGGTGGGGGGTGGGAGTGGGGAGGGGTGCAGGCAGGCAGGCAGAGGGGAGGACAAACAATGTCTTTGTGTGTCCACATAGTGGAACAAGAGACAGGCTAGGGTGGCGGCAGCATAGCTGGTCCGGTGGGGGCCTTGAGAAGGCAAGTCTGCCAAAGAAAAGATTACACACACCCCCTCGTTGTCTACAGATGCCAAGGGATCGTAAACACACTCAAGAAAGCAGACACTCCCAAGAACACAGGCGCCGGGTTCTTGTTAACATGTATGCACAGTTGCCGACTGTGACATTGCTGGTTTAGATTTTGAGTAGCATGCGAACGGACGCGCACCCAAAAAGAAGTCGAATAGACGGGGGCTCTCGCATTCAGAGGTGCAAATGCCCTTTTATTTAACAAGATCTGTGACACCCGCGATAATCGCTGGTCATTAATGGCTATCGTCTGTGGGTGTGTGCGAAATTAAGTGCAGCCAAACTCTGTGTTGATGTGTGTGTGTATTCCTGATGTCTCCCTGGAAGAAAACTGCCGCAGAGAAACATGATTGTGGCACTTCTGCTCTACGGACCTCATTCTCTGGTCGCCAGGTATGGGTGGCATGCGAAGGGTTAAGATTTGATATCCTCTAATCAAGCTTTTCCTGTCTACCTGCTGCACTTGCCACAGCTTGCCCCCTCCTCCACCTCCTCCTCCCCTTCCTCTCACTCTTGGACTATCCCATCACTGAGGCCCCCCAGCTTTGGAGTTGCTAGGTAACCAGAACCAGCTGTTGGTCCTAAGCCCATTGAGCCCATTTTGGTCCTGCATCAACTGCAGAATAGTTTTTTTCTGAAAGCTCGCTGTGAACTCAGCGACCGCCACTGTGTCCCTGACATCATCGTGCCATGGAAAATCTTCCTCACTTCCTTTTGTTTTTGCAGTTTTATTGTTCCGTTGATACAGGGGCCAGTGTGGGAGCGTCCGTGGCATGTATCACACCGGCTCCAATAATTTAGCAGCATCTCACCACCTTTCACTTAAGGAAATGAGAAATCAAGCAAGCGAGGGCAAGAGGAAAGTGAAAAGAATGAGCTGCTGGGGTGGCAGGGGTTTAATAAAAGCAGTCACCTGTAATTGAGAGTCAGTTAAAATGACGTCAGGATATAAAAGAGTCTCTAAAGTGTTTCACTCCTCTGTCAGTGAGGATGCTAAGCTGTCTCAGAAAGCCATTATCAGAGATTTGAGATGGCAGACTACACAGTGAAATTATTCAGGAAATCACAATAGTACAGGTAAGTTAATACGTCTCTGCAGTCCCAGGGTGGACCATTTGCACTTCAAAGTGTGTGACAATCTAAAAAAGAAAAAAGCCACACACAAAAAAACAAGCCTCAAGTAAATCTGGAGGGAGGGGGGTGGGGGGGAGTGGATTAACTTCCAAATAAATTGGTCTTTGTAAACCAACCAAGTCATGTTGGAAACCAGAGCTCAAAATCTGTGAGAAAAATAGAGCCAGAGGAGAAAAAGATAACTGATGTAGTGTGATGTTATTAAAAACCAATTTAAAGAATAGTTTCCAAATCCAGGGGGAGAGACACAGGTTTGAGTGAAGGTTTATTTTCTTTCATTGATTGTTTGCGCTCTATTTAGGAAATAATTCTTCTCCCTCTGAAAACTGTGACTCACAGCGTCTGGCAGTGTCTGAGCTGCTTTTCCAAGATCAGTCCTTCCAAACGAGAGAATTAGACACCAGATCGTATTCACTGAGGACAGATATTTCTATGAGTCCTGCTTTTTTTTTTATTTTTTTTTTTTACTTCTATTTCTGTTGTCACAATCCAAAAAGGCTTTTTAGTTTGGAACATCTGTAATCCATTTGTGGTTGAGAGTTCGCGCTTGCCAGCTCTGCCAAAAGTTTTTTCATACTTCCTGACAAATCATCCAGTTTGTGATTAGCGTTGGCTTAGGATGATATCAACTTTAGTCCATTCAAGCATCCCTCGAGGGATGTAGCAACACATGACCTCCACTGGATAAGCCTATCTGCTGTCACACTGAACATGGTTTAGATTTAGTTAGTCAAGCTGTTGGCTTTGTTTCTTTATTACTTGCTGGCTTATACACAATGCTGGCTGTTGTGCTTTGATAAATACTTTGTGCACAATAACAGGAAATTGGCACAAGCAATTAGCATTTTTATCCCTAAGACTACCAGCCAAAATATCTTGCAGCCTAATGTAAACCGTCTTCATTCGTGTTGTTTCTACCGCTTGCAGAAGTTTATGTAACAGCAAGTAGGACTTGAATAGTGGCCGTGGTCCGTAGTGAATTTTTGCCCTGCTAAAGAGGGAGTCTGGTATTGGGTGGGACTCTGTTTGGACACGGAGAGAGTTCTGGCTTTGCTTTTGTGTTTCCTTGAGTCCAGGTTCTGGGTTTGGCTGCTGGGTGGAACAGCTGGCAAGCTGCTGATAAACACCCCAGGCTGATGCTGACCCAACCAGGGAGGTAAAGAGAGGCACAAAAACAGATACTCTAATATATACGGAGAGAAAAGCAAGCAGATGCAATCAGGTTTTCTACAAGAGACCAACAAATAGAGATGAATTATTGGGATAAGACTCACTTATGTGCTCTCCTGTGGGCTTTTTGCCATCTGAATAAACAGCGGAGCTTGTCATGTGTTTGTTTTCCTGTGGAATAATTATTTTATGACCTCCACAATCCGGCTTTGTTTTCTCATCAGCGCAAAATAACTAATGCATGATCCTACAACAACCCAAAATTGTCATCTTGTAATTATTAGGGGGAAAAAAACGGTGCCTAATTCTCTTAAGCTAATCATCTAAAATCAGCAAACAGAAGGTACTTTTCTGCTTGCATTTATAAAGATGACTGTTATTACAGCCACTTGCAGCTACAAGCTGATTAATTCCCAGTTATATTCCACAAGGACCAATAATGACACTGTGGTAATCAACATGTGGTTTACAGAAGCCCGTAGTAACCAAATGAGACGTACAATAAAGCAACAATACTTCCAAAACTGATGATGAACTTACGGCATGAAGACCTTAATGGCTTAAAATGCAAACGAGGTGTTTTGACCAGCTTACTGACTGGTTATCTCAGGATTTGTGTTGTGGATTTTTAGTGATAGTGTTTGGAATCCAAGACATATTTTTAATTCAAAAATTGCCATTCCTGAAGGTTTACTTTTACACATTTCTAAACTTCACATAAAAACCTACCAGTATATTTTTATTAGATTAAAAAAAATACATATATTATTTATTTGACATGTTGTGCTATAATTCCAGTATAACCATACCTATTAATATTTTATACTGCAAATAAATCATCTTCTCCCCTCCATTACAAGTTTCTAATCCTACACTAGGAAAAACGGTAGTTGGAGACTGCAGCATGAACAATATTACGACAGCTGCATGCTATGAACTTCCTGTCAAGTTGCCTTTGAAATGCTTGCTTTGAAGACAGGTACCCAGTCTGCAACCCCTCAAAGTCAGCTCCCATCTTCAAAGCAACTTCAGTTTGTGATTCAGTGGAGCCAAGTTGACATGTAATCTGTTTATAATATGACAATTACTTGTAATAAATCGACAAAAATCGCAAATATGTTGCCGTCTAAAGTAATTCACATTGATAGAAATGAATGCAAGCATGAAAAGCTTATATTCAAACTCCATCCAGAAGGTCATGAATATGAAACAGAAATTAAAGAAATAATGATGTAGTTACTGCACAATGGCCATTTAACTGCCCAAGACAATCTGCAATCTTACGTATTCATAGCAATACAAGCAAAAAATATTTGCAGTTGCAAATGAGTTGAGCTCATTTGTGCAGACAAGCATTAATTTCACCATTGAAGTCTTTATAAAATGATTTTAGTCTTAGTTGAGTAAATCTCACAAGATTATAGTAGTTGACTGAGTTGACTAAAATGTAAAGCATAATATTTTTTGTGTTTTTACAGTTAGAGGTGCTCCACACTGCTTCGATAGGGTTTTGTTTTCACATGTAAAATGTGTCCATATGTCGATTCGTTTCACCTCTGAGTGGATCACTTCCAAACTCGTCCCGCCTTTCCACACAACTAAAATAGTTATAATTGGATTTCATCTTTCCACAGTATTTTAATCGCAATTTTATTTATTGATGATTTGAAGTTGTTAATTAAAAATATGACGAAAATTATCGGTCACCAATTTTGACACTGGTGCAAACTGAGTCAGCACGTTGGTGATCTGTAATCTGCGATTTGCAAACTTTCACCAGGCTCTCTGAGAGTTGTTGCTGTGATGTAGAGACAGGCTAGCTCTCCAGAGTCATCTTGCGATCAAAAGTGGTTGCTTAGGGAATCTCTGGGCACTGCAAGTAGTTGTAATCAGTCTGCGAAATTTACACCAATCACTTGGCAACCACCAATTTCTCCTAGTCCCAAAGAGGTTGTTGTACAATTTTTATTCTAGTGTGGCTGAGCCATGAAGTGAACCAGATGTTGTTAGGAACTGAATGAGCGAGAAGAATGATTAAGAGCAATTAGTTATGAGCAAAATTTTTCATTTAAATTAAGGAGCACAAACAAACATGATAAAGGAAACGTGTATCTCAGGCCTACTGCTAGGTGAGCCTTTCCACCTGATGCTGTTATAGCAGTTAAAAGTTGTAACAGTTGCTTTAATCGGTTGATTTTTCTATACTTTTCCTGACAAAAAAGAAAAGTAAGTCTAAAATTTTGCAAATGTGAGGCTAAAGTTGAAAGAATTATTGATGTTATACATCAATATCTGTCCTGGTTGTTCTTATTGTGTGAACTGTCTCTTAATTGAAGTACATGAAACGTACAGTTGCTCATTGACACGCTGTCATTTTTTTTTGTAGCTTAGCGTTTGAAGGAAGATTCAGTCTTTCTGTTCAGCACCAGTGAGCTCCTTCAAATCACTGGTCAGGGATCCGAGTCATTAAGGCTCACATTAACAGCTTTGTTAAGTGTTAATTATCCGCAGATTCATCATGTGTTAACCGCGGTGCCACGTTCTGCCTTATTAGGCCGGAGAAAGACGATTAACCACTAGGAAATAATTAATCAACAGCTTTTTGACCTACTTCCTGTAAGTGACTGATTTCTCCCGCCAGCTGCAACTTGTTTATCTGTGTACAAAGTATGAGCAACTGATTTTCTCCTTTTATCTCAGAGTGTGTGTTTGCGTGTGTTTGTACAAGTTGAGTATGTTTCCTTGTGTGTGACTGCTGGATGATAGCAGTATTTTGCAGTCGGATAATGAACTCCGCAGGAGTGTGATGAGCAAAGGCGCAGGGAAAGCTGTGGAGCCACAGGTGTGTTTGGCGAGCTGGAGTCCTCTCTCTGGACCTACCTCGCTAACACACATCAAACACACCCACACACACAAAATGAGTCCATCCGGTGAGAATAATACAAGCTTTCATCTTGTACTCTGAAGAAAGACAGTGAAGCCACTTTTTTTCAGGTTATACCTTCTAAGTACTTTGCATCGAGTACTGCTTTTAGCAGGAATTCTTAATAGGGGTGTAAAACATAATATGTATTAAATATGTGCAAGACTTTTTAAAGATATATTAATTTTTTTATTGAACTGAGAATTTTAGGTGAGTGCACAAGCCTCTCGATGTGTGTAACATTTGTGTGTCCTTTTATTATGAGTGAAACTGTGAATGCTTTGCTTCAAAGGCTAACAAAGGATACTTTTTCACATTTTTTATGCTCCTCAGTTATGACAGAAAAGCCATCAGGAATTAAACTAGTGTCTCATCTGCTAAGAGCATGTGATACTTATTCAGTTTAGAGTACCTACTGTCGGTCCACAACAGGTCCGGTAAATTAGAGAACTCCAAAAGTCAGATAATACCCTGTCAGGGTATTAGTCAGATAATAAGAACGCCTTTTTGAACAGGAAGGGACCTCCAGTATAACTCCTCCCAAGGAGGGACCGCCATCATGCTTGACCAATGAGGAGTCAGGGCAAGAGAAGAGCAGAATAGACTAATTGTAGCCTTTGCTAACACAATTCTCTAATTTCCTCAGACCTCAGTCACAAAAGCCTGAAGACCAGACGGCATCTATCTGGGAATGTGTGGTCGCTAGGGAAAAATATATGTATTCCCTCATCTGGTTGGCAGAGTGGTTGCTGCTGGTAATCGCTGTGTAAAACTGGTCATGAAGAGGGCGCTGCACAAAAAATCTCCTTGTGATTGCTTTGGTAGGGGTCTTGTATGCAAACAACTGCTGCAGTCTGTTAGTGACCAAAGCAAATACAAAGAGGTTTTCAGCGAACCTCCTTTTACTCCTTTGCAACCAATTTAATCTAGTGACAGCAAGCAACTACAAGCGTAGTTGTACCTGACCTTTTTGCTTTTGAACTTTTACTACGTGGTTTCCTAAGCCTGAACCGCCACAGCTCAGCAGCGCTACGGTTAAAACGAGTAGATGCTTCCACCGCTTTCACAGGCTGTAGAACTACTGAGATCCACCACAAGGGAAGCAGAGTGCAGGTGAAGTAAAATAGAAACCCCTGATATAGAAAGGCGACACAAGCGTCATGCCTGTGCTTGTAACCAATAATTGTCTTTTGCTCTTGAAACTAAATATTTGAAGTTTAATTATTGTTTTGAGTGCATTTACAGTTTTCCAAAGCTGTATACACATCAGCAAAACATATTATTGGTGCTTGCACACATTTAAAGTGACACAGTTTTAATCTGAAGACAGATCCTCACTTGTATTCACAAATCAGATACAGACATACAGACTGAGATAGTCACAACTGTCCGCACACATTTGCAAATAATATTGCTTCAATAATATCCCCAAAGCGCTGCACGGTAATAATATTGGTAATGGCTGTCATATAATAGAATATAATAAAAACCGTCTCTTTATCTCCAAAGTATTTTATGAAACTGAGTTATAAAGTGGCTCATATATCTGTTGTAAAACTCATAAATTCAGCAAGACATAAAACATAGAAGCAAAGCAATAACATAAAAAAAAAATCGCCAGCAAAACAATGGCAGTAATAACTAACAGAGTATCACTTCATCTAAACAAGTCTATAAAAGTGAATTTCAAGCAGCTATTAACAGATTATAATCAATCTGCTAGTTTGAGCTCGCTAACAGAGCCACGGGGGAGGGCCTGTGTGCTGTGCTTTCATAGAGTTTGAGCTCACAAGAAACAGATTTTGAAAAGCGTTATTAAAATCAAAGCAACAGTGGCCTCAATGGAGAAAACTTTTCCCACAATGCACCTCTGCAGCCTCTTTCATTAAACCCTGCCACCCTGCGAACTCCGCTTCTTTTATACCCCGCTACTTGAGTTTGTGACTCATGCCTTCTGTTAATAATGTCGCAGACTTTCGTTTCCCTCCGGGGTTGCAGAAGATTTCATACAATTGTGAGGTGAAAGATTGGCGTATTGCTCCTTTAAATGCCCATCCGGAGCTTTAAAAGTAATCAGTCTTGTATTCAAATCCATCCAACAAATAGGCAATCCACTTGAGCTGTTAAATTTTAAAGATGTGATGATACAGGCTCTCGAGTTTTTCCTCACTGCACTTTTACTCCCTGGCCCCCATTTTGACATTTCACTGAGTATAACATAGAACGATAGAAGCAGAGAAGAGTATTAGATTAAATAGCCCCATAAAAATACGTGCACATATTTGTATGTCAGTTAATATCACAGCAAGACTTTTTAAATTAATCCAGAGTTTCCATTTCTCGCTGTTGGATGTAGAACAACAGCGAGCTTTATGTGTACAGACAGCGTACACATTTGCTTTGCAAGTAAAAGGTTGCGTGTTCGATTCCAGCCGGAGACACAAATGTCTTCGGGGTTGCATCAGGAAGGGTATCCAGTGTAAAACTGCCAAACCAAGCATGTTTAGCTACATGCTATGATGTAGCTCATGTAGGGAGTCTTTGAATTCCCCTTTAGTTACTCCTCCTGTTGCATGTGTGCATGTGCACTGCATACCTTGACGACATGTGATCTGAAAAGTGAAGCCGCTGTAGAAATGTCTTACGGCCAGCTGGGGGCGACTTTATATGAACGCATAAAAGTTTGTGAGAAACTGATGCTAATATCACTTCATTTATCACCTCATTAAACACTTTCCTGGTGAGTTTATGGTCTCAATCTCCAGTTTCACATCTTATTATTCACAATATTTTTCGTAATTATCATCCCAGTTGGAGTCAAATAGGTGATTAAACAGTGTATGCTTCGGATCTGTCAAAAATCCAGGATGGCAGCAGTCAAAACACACAGCTCCATCCATCTGTCCATCCATTTTCTGCCACTCATCTGGGACTGGGTCTTGGGGGGCAGGACACTAAGCACTAGCCCACCCTCTACCCAGCTACCTCCTCCAGCTCTTCCCTCAGGATGCTAAAGGGGTTCTCAAACTGACTGAGAGACATAATGTCTCCAAAGTGTACCACTTCTCCTCCACAGTCTCCTTCCCGTGGGAACTCCCTGAAATCCCTCACCTAGGAGATGTTCAGGAGGCAGAACTACTGCCGCTGGCTCTGTTTGATAAGGAGGAGTAGACCGAGATCCTCACCTGATCTTCACCCTTAAGAGGAAGCTCATTTGCATTGTTTGCATCCACAGCCTTATTCTTCTGGTCACCGGTCAAAGGTGAAAGTGGGAACACTTAACTCGACAGATGAATATTGGACTCTTGGTTTTTCTTGAAATTCTTGAGATTAAGAGTCTTTTTTTTGTAAGAGCAGCCTGGCCCGACAACTGCGGCAATAAACAAGTGTGTTTGGTTTTATTTCTGCAAGAGAAACCAGAGCTGCCGGAGAAAAGGGCCCTGCCTGCTTTTGAAACTAGGACCCTCTTGCTGTGAGCCAACAGTGCTAACCAATGAGCCACGATGCTGCCAAGCTGCCTTGTATTCCAAAAACAAGAGAAATGCAATATCATTGATAGAGAGCTTCCACCAACTCTTTGCACCTGCAGGAAGTGTTAACCCCCCCCCTAAACACACACACACACACAAATGACAAAGAAATGCCCGACTGTTTAAACATTTGCAGAAGTGTTTGGGTTTGTGTCAAGCATAGTAACGAGCTGACTGAGAAAATTTATTTCCAGGTCCTTAAAAGAAAAGAAAATACAATTTCAGAAGGCTGTCTTCTGTCCAGAAAAAAAAGAAAAAGAAAAACAAGCCCGCTGGTGCAGAAACACTGCTGCATGCACTTCTTCCTTCTTTTTTTTTTTTCTTTTTTACTTTAT
>VUQR01023308.1:8178-18872 GCA_015108515.1 Hemichromis elongatus | reverse complement strand
ACTTCTTCCTTCTTTTTTTTTTTTTTTGCTTTACTTTACTCTCTTTTGATGTGTCTGCACTGCATATGTTGATGGTGTAGTTGTGGAGGTCACAAACACTGTCCTTGCTATGGAGCAGTTAGAGAGACAGACATAGCGCGAGCAGGCTTGGACGTCCTCACCACCAGCGCAGATGCCACTAAATAAAATATTTCATAATCCTGCCCAAATCCTCTAATCACCATGACAACAGGCAGCAGGGAGCCAGAGAGTGGTGGTGGTGTGTGGACCCCCTCCTCCTTTTTTCTTTTCCCTCCTTTCTTCCTCTTTTAACCAGGATTTGGCTTCACGGTGTCAGATTGTTTTTCTTAACGGAAGCTGCGCTGTTTTATGATCACCTAAAAAAGAGATCATCGCATTGATTAAAGTAGAACACTCACTTTTTTGACCCTAACAAGCCACTGTATCGTGTCTCAGTGACCAGCTGCAAACTCCTGGAGAGGAGCATCAAGTTTAAATTGAATTACTGCAGATAAAGGGCTGTCAGAGTCCAGAAGGTACAGATATTCACACAGTGAAGGCCTGCTGGGTTCTGTATGGTGATAGGATAATGGAGGTGATGACCTCACGGGGTGAAAGGACCTGTTGCCTGGAAACAGTGTGGATAACAGCAAGAGACTAGGGGGGTAGTCATATCGCCGGTGTTGTGTGTAAGCGAGTGTGTGGGTGCGAGTGTGTGATATCGACCGGTGTTGCCAGGTAAGGGATATGATGACAGTGGTTTAAAGTCAAGTTTAAGTGTATCGATCTCACTCAGGTGTGTGTGTGTTTGTGTGTGTCTGATATCGCAGCCCACACACACCGATCCAGGACTTCCCGCTGCGACATGGATTTCCCTGAGTTTTCCTGCTTCTTCCTTCGCTTATTTGACTGTGTGTGCCAAACATAAATAATTAACTCTTTCTCCTCTCTGTCTCCTTGCAGGTATTCGGCCCCAGATTATGAACGGGCCTATGCACCCGCGCCCTCTGGTGGCGCTGCTGGATGGGCGCGACTGCACTGTGGAGATGCCCATCCTTAAAGATCTGGCCACCGTGGCTTTCTGTGATGCTCAGTCCACACAGGAGATACATGAAAAGGTACAGAGTGAGATTTCAGAAGTGATTTAAGTGACTTCGAACGGGGCATAGTTGTTAGTGCCAGTCTATTTCAGAAACTGATTATCTGCTGGGATTTTTTCCACACAGCGAGCTCTGGGGTTTGCAGACAATGCACCGATACAAAAACTATGCAATGAGCTGCAGTTCTTTGGGGAAAACCTTGTTAATGCTACATGTTAGAGGAGAAAGCAGAAGCAGAAGACCACACTGTGTGCCACTCCTGTCAGCTAAGAACAGGAAAAGAGGCTGGAGTTTACATGGACTCAACAAAATAAGACAATAGATGATTGGAAACAATGTCACGTGGTCTGACGAGTCTCAATTTCTATTTGGATAGTAGGAATTTACTGTAAACAGGATGAAAGCATGGATCCATGCTTCCTTGTATCAGTGGCTCAAGCTGCTCGTGGTGGTGAAATAGCGTCAGGGATACTTGGGACCAGTACTCAATAGTATCTGTGTATCGTTGTTGACCATGTTAGTCCCCTTACACAAAGTTCAAATCATCTCAAACTGGTCTCTTAAACACGACAATAACCAGAGCTCAAACCAGCCAAGAACCTTTGGTTTTCCAACACTTTGTCGAATCTGTGCCGTTACAAATTAGAGTGGGTCAAACCCAGTGTTAGCAAGGTACACTCACAGGTCTAAGTGGCCAGTGTGTCTATTATTCATATATTATAGTGTATTTTATTATTATGTTGAAACCGAATTAAAGAAAAAACATTTTCCATTTCTTTCCTTAGATATTTGACTCTTCCTCCTCATAATTTCCATATTTTGACATCTAACAGTTAAAGATGCACTACATATTAGATTATGTCAGACCACTTATTGACGTATTCTTGCAAGGTGATGCTCCTCGCTGTAACACTTGCAGAAGCCCTAGTTGCAGTATCTGCCGGAGCACAGACTGTGATACTCGCACAGCGCGGACTTTTAATGTTTTTCTTGAAATATTTGCTCTCAGTCGAGTGCAGTAGAATCATTTCTTCCCTCCCTCTCCGTCTCCTCCTCTCTAATGTTTTAATAATATTTCAGCCCACTGGCTTGTTCCACTCTCCCAGTTCAGCTATAATGGTTTCATCACTGACTCTAATCCCACTGGGTGCTGAAGTGCTGCTTTGTTAAATAAGGACGAGGAGGAGGAGGAGGAGGAGGAGGAGGCGGCTGGTAATAGAAATGCAGTATAATTGTTCTCAGCCAGAGTGGGTGAAACATTTGTCTTATTTTACTGTCTATGCACTGGAGCCAGTGAGCAGCAATTTTACAGTCCAAGCTGAAGGGTTTGTGTCTTCACGCTCACATAGAGGAGAAGAAGCCAATTCATGGTATATCCTTTTCAGAGAAAATGCTACCATATTTGCTACCCTGTTCAATATATTTTAATTAAAAATGGGTTTAATTTAATTGGTTGCAAACATTTATGGGGTTAAATGCCTAAAAAGAAACACAAACAGTTGATATTTCATCTAATTTTCGCCTTACAGACTTACGACACATAAAAGCATCCGGTAAGACATTATGAATACATTTCACACACAGAGGATCCATCTGGGAGTATAGATGCTGGCAACGGTCCCACAACTGTAACTGCACAGCAGAGGTTAAACACACACGCGCACGCACACGCACGCACACACACACCTCCGACAACCTCACTACAAGAGCCGAAGCAGTGTTCACACACGTGTACATAAACAAACTCTCAGGGTGCAAACACAAGCACGCTGCCGTCTCGTTCTGCGATTGCCTGGAAGTGAGCAGACGCAGCGATTGAGTTATGCTCCACTTAAGGACTCCGTACTAAACCGTAGCTCTTGAGCTCTCAACGTGCAACTGCAAGCCTGCTAAAAACACCTCGTCTTCTGCCGAGCGCACGTTAAAAGGAATTTATTAGAAGGCACTTCTGGTGTATTACCGGGAACAGTGTCGTCCTTGGAAGGACAAAGAAGATCCTTTGGATTTCTGAAGATACAAAGTGGTGCGCTTTAAAAGTGTCTTTGACGTCAGTATATAAGTAGCTGCAGTTTTCACGAGGAGCAGATATTTTATTGCAAAGTAATCACTTTGCAGAAAATCTAATTGAGAAAATGATTTTATATTGGAAAAATGTTAGTTATTTAGTATTTTTAAGGTTTCAGTTGAAAATGTTCAGCTATACTCTTAAAAAATATGAACAGTGAATCTGTTATTTAAAAAAATGATCGTGCTGGACTTAATGTAACTTAGATTTTCTATGTTCTCTGTATTATTGTATGGTCTTTACCTTTCAGTATTAAGCATCATGAAGCAAATGCTGCTATGATTTGGAGCTATATAAGTAAATCTGAATCGAACTGAATTGTTCTTTACATTCATCCCTCCATCAACTGCGGGCTCGTCACACTAGCTGCCAATCAACAAACCTTTTCCCTTTCAGACACAAAAACCCAACAAACCACAACTCCAAAAGTCAAAACTTTCCTCTGAAACCCCAGGCCTGTGATTGCATAGCATAAGGTGCTTAAAGTGCAGAGGAAAGTGGTCAAATAACTGATTGAAGTTTGCTTCATTGTTGTAGTGAAATGGCTCTTGGAGCTAGAACCAGCTGCAGGTGATTAACTTAGCTTGGTTTAAAGCCAAAAATAAGCCTCCCGGCACCTCAGAAGCTGTGGGCATGTGAAAAAGGAACTGCACCCTCTCTCTGTTCTAAGATTGTACAGATTAGGACAGGAATGAAAAGTCATCTGGTTTTGAGCAGTTCATACAATTAGGTAAATAAAACCTCCTGTGAGCAACAACCCGTGATGAATTACACAGAAACTAACTTGTTTGGAAGTGTTGCTGGGAGAAAGCCTCTTGTCTCTGAAGGAGCGCGGCTTAGGTTTGCAAAAATTGCATCTTGAGAAACTGCAAGACTTCTGGAAAAATGTTCAAAGTGGAGGTGATTGACTACAATGCGCAGTATCAATTATAGAGAAAAACAAACAAACAAAAAACTACATTTAGCACAAATAACCCATAGGAACGGTGAAGCACGGTGGCGGAGGGGTGAAGATGTGGGTTTGGGACCCGGGCACCTTGCAGTCTTTGAGTCAACCTTGAAATCCTCCATATACAAAAGTATTCTAGAGAAAAATGTGAGGCCATCAGGCTAAAACGGGGTCATGCAACAGGACAAGAAATGGCTGAAATAGAAAATAATAATAATAAGACCTGATGTGGGCCAGATGATATGTCAGTGTGTCCTGATACGTAAAGCCTTATGAATCAGAAAGAGGGTGCTGTTAAGCTAAAGGAGAGAAAGGATAGGCTTAGTTTATAGTAACGACTGAAAACAGCCAGGCTCATTCCATTTTTGAGAAATGTTCTTCTTTTCATCTTTCAAACACAATAACAAGTTTAACCCGCACACAAATTGAAACGTGCTATGCGGTAATCACGATCCTTTGCTGTGTTTAAATCGCCCGTGTAGAACAATGCGAAGGAGCACGTGCACTGTGACGTATCAGCTCAGAGCGCCACTCTTTTTAAGCGAACACAATCTACTTGTTTATGCTTTGTGAGTTTCTCAGCAGCTGTCAGTCTACTTTATTGTCCTGCCTACATCCATTCTAACCTTGTTTGCATACAGTTTGAATGAATGGGTTGTGACAAAAACCAGCTTATGCAAGCACTCATTGTACAGTAAACACAAAGGCAATCAGTCATATTTTGGAGCACATATAAACAATCCATTTGCATTTAGATGAAGAATAGCGGACATAAACTTTGGGAAGATGGGAGGTAGCGAGAGCACGCATATTCGTGTTGGCTGTTACAGAAGAGCCATCTGAATATCAGTGCCGGGATGAGGATGATTAAGAACAGTAATGACATTGGGGTAGCAATATAAATGCAGATGAAAATGTTCAACTAATAATGGCTGTGGACATAAGCAGTGATGATGATGAGGCCTCATTCTCTCTGATGTCCCCCAGGTGCTGAATGAGGCCGTAGGGGCCATGATGTACCACACCATCACCCTGACCAGAGAGGACTTGGAGAAGTTCAAGGCGCTGCGCATCATCATTCGCATCGGCAGCGGCTACGACAACATCGACATCAAGGCTGCCGGGGAGCTCGGTGAGACAGAGGGACAGATGCACACGAAAGATGAGCGTTGCGAGCGAGGCGGCTCAGAAGCGGAGAGCGTAATCACGCGCCGTGAATAATGAAGGAGCCTATCTGCTCGTGCGGCTAGCTCGTTCACTACAGAGAGAAAACATAAAGAGGGAAATATGCATCACGGAGGCGGACCCAAATCAAACTCTGCTCGCGATGTTTACGCGACACATATGTACAGGAGTTTACTGTAAACAGTAGATGTAACAGAGCTAATTTCACATGCAGAGCAGCTGCTCCGACTGATATCAAACTCTCCCTGTGATTCCCATTTGGACCCGTCGGCATATGTTTGGTATGAGAACAGGATTTGTGTGATATCCTAATTATTGTCATTTGCGCTCCTATATTTCAGTACGCTGCCAGTCTTTTGGTGGGCATAATTAGCAATTAGAACGATCCTCTTATCATTCATATTTCAGTTTTATACACAGCGGGATTTTATTCTGTAGTAAGTCGTAAAGACGGAGAAATATCCTTCCATTTATTTTCTAAAACAAAATACTACCAAATGGCTCTCTCTCTCTCTCTCTCTCTCTCTCTCTCCAAAGCAGTGACAGTAATCTGTGAGGCAATATTGTTACAGCAGTAGTCAACTAAATTGCTATCTCTCATTGTCCAGGCATTGCGGTGTGTAATATTCCCTCAGCGGCTGTAGAAGAAACAGCAGACTCGACACTTTGTCACATCCTTAACCTGTACCGGCGAAACACCTGGCTGTACCAGGCTCTCCGGGAGGGCACGCGGGTCCAGAGCGTGGAGCAGATCCGGGAGGTGGCATCAGGAGCAGCCAGGATCCGAGGAGAGACGCTGGGCCTGATTGGATTTGGTGAGTTTTAGTGTGCACAGTTGAAAAGTGCATATTGAATGATTAGCCACAGCGTTAAAACCACTGATACAGACCACCCATCATAAAAACAAGAAACACAAATATTTTAGAAATCTGTCAAAAACGTGTTTAAATTGTATTGTTATTTATTAACCAAAACACAAACTGAATTCAGTTTGCTGCATAACATTCAACCATTAAACATTTTCTGCTTAGAAATGCAGGTAAATAACTGTAATTTGGCATCTTATTTAAAAAGAATCCACTTTTCTGCTTTTATGTAAAACAGTACATTTGAATATTCACAAATAACAACAACAGTTATATTTTAGGTTTAAAAAACATCATTTTAATTAAAGAGCTTAGACATACTGACAGATTGTCCATTACAGACTCATTAAAAAATAAATTTTTGGTAATTACCAGAACTGTTAGTGCAGCGTTGGCACAATTCTTGCATTGGGTGGTGGTCTAATAAATTTGGTAAGCGCTGTAGGTCAAGTAAATAACAATCATTATTTAGTTACAGCTGCAAAAATGCTAAAAACTTTAATGTTAACTCTGAAAGAGAAGTATCCAAAAACATATATCCCTCTATAATTGGAGAACCTCGTCGCCTATCCACTGCCCAATGAGACGCATGAGCACCAAAACTGCATCAGGGCACCATGGAGAAAGGTGTGCTGGTTGGATGAACCTTAACCCGACATGATAAAGGCAATGTTCAACTGGGAAACCTTGAGTTCCTGCATCTGTGTGAACATTACTTTGAAACATGACATTTATTTGTCTAAGAGCACACGAGCTTCTTCATAGCTAGTGTATTCCCCAGGGACACTGGCTTCTTTTGGTAGGATAGTGCACCCTGCCTCACTGCATTGTTTTGTAGCACAACTTTCCCAGATCCCACCACAATGTGCACCCTACAGAGCTGCTTCCTGCTGTGCCTGACCCCTCAGGACATCTTCAGAGTAAATAGGTCAAAGCTGTTTAGGGGGGCATAAGGATGAACCTCCACAGTATCGGGCACTTTAATATTATAGCTGAACTTGACCTGCATACAGTTTTATATTTTTTCATCACTTTTCACCGTGTGTGTTTGCCCATTGCAATTTAGGGTTTGTTCGAAAAATCATCTATTTGTTATAATTGTTATGAATTTACACGCTAATATTATATAACTGGCAATGAACACAGTTTAGCAGAGGCTAATGATAGTATTTAAATGTCTGACCTGAATTCCTATCAATACATTTAACAGTTGCCAACACATTTCACTAACACCTCTCGTGGCCGCCTCAGGTCGATCAGGCCAGGCGGTGGCCATGCGGGCCAAGGCGTTTGGCTTCAACGTGATCTTCTACGACCCCTACCTCCAGGACGGCTTGGAGCGCTCGCTGGGCGTGCAGCGAGTCTATACACTCCAGGACCTGCTCTACCAGAGTGACTGCGTCTCCCTGCACTGCAACTTGAACGAACACAACCACCACCTCATCAACGACTTCACCATCAAACAGGTGGGGGACCGGGAAATTCCGACATGAGGTAAAGGGAGATTGTCTGGCCTCGGCAGGAATGCTTTCTCCTTGAGGCTGGTGGGACAGCTTCAGCTGAGCAGACCAGCAGCCGAGTCAGCTAGCCATGGGTTTATCTAGACTGCCAGCGCTCCTTTGTTGGCAACTTAAATTAACAGGCTGTTAAAGCATGCTTTTAATGAGTGCTAGGATCAAGCAAAGAAACACGGGTGTTTGGACAATCTCTGAATTTTGAATATATATTTGGGAGTGGAAGGTAGTGGGACATGATTCCTAGTTTGAGATCTGGAGGAGGCACAAATTTCTGGCAGGGTCGTGTCAGGAACGGGTGTTAAAATCTGTGACAAATCAAATATGCGGCTCCATCTGCATCTGTAAAGTGGTGGGCAGGCGGTGTTAACGTAATCAGGCTGTTCTTCCATGTAGTTTCTGTCCTTTTGTAGCTTTCTAGTGTCCCCCAATCACTGCCAAAGTATATGTGAGTGTGTGGGAGCATGATTTGGTGCCTGTTTTTCACAAACCATATACAGTACATTTACAGGACAGAAAATATATTTTCATTTTTTAAATTCTTATGAAATAAATAGTTCTGACCCAAATAGAACAAAGTAACTTCACCTATTTATATATTTAATAAACATTAGCTTTTCTTTTTTTTTACTAGAATAACACATGCCTTGTCAAGTTTTTGTCTATATAGCTTGATGAATGCAAGAAGCTCCTCCACAGTCTTTTCCTGGTCACTTCTGCCACCTTAAGGACTTAACCGGTACTGCAAAAGTACGGAAGCGCATATTAATGCTTGTGTTTATCTTACAGAAACAAAAATTGAGCTATTTGGTCTTACGCATTATCATGAATGTAGCTGACTTACACATTTGTCATATTTATGCTTCAGATCATTTAAAGATTTTAATATTAGACGAAGATAAATACGATGTGCAGTGTTTAAATGATGATTTCATTTATTAAGAGACAAATGCTATTCAAGCCAACTTGGCCATATGCACACCCCCTTCTGATTACTGCCAGTTCTGCTGAATCAGGAAATCCTGATGATCTCATTTTTGGAAGGTTTATATGTGGCGTAAAAGTAACAAAGCACTCAATAAAAGAACCATCACGGCAACAGTCAAACATGGTGGTGGTAGAGTGATGGTCTGGCGCTGTTCTGGGGGATTTGCTGTAGTAGAACCATTCATTCTCCCCTCTGCAGAAAATTTTGAAGGGGAATAACAAGCTATCAATTTAAGCCCTCAAGCTCATGCACACTTGGGTTATGCAGAAGTTCGGAGATATGAAACACATCGGGAAGTCAACCTCTGGATGGTTTTGGAGTGTCCGAGTCACGGTCCAGCCTTAAATCTGACTGAGGTGTTTTGGCATGACTTTAAACAGGCTGTTGATGCTTTAATTTAGCCACATTGGAGGATTTTTTAGCAATTCTGCAAAGAGTGGACCACATTTCCTCCACGGCAACGTGAAAGATTCATTTTCAGTTATCACAAACACTCGATTGCAGGAATAACTTTTTTATATGGGGCCAGGTAGATTTTTTTACCTTAATAAACGAAATCATCCAATAAAAGCTGAATTGAAGTTGAAGGCATTGGTGTCATTTATGTGTCCTGTTTTATTGATGGAAGCCTTGCTTTTGCTTCCCGCACAGCATCGAGCCAGTGAGGGCAGCGCTCTGTGTGCGCCATCACAAAATCACGCACGCTGTTATTTGTTGAACTGAGACATTTATAGCGAGAGATGAACACTGTATGCTGTGCTGCTCTGGTTGTAGATGCGTCAAGGTGCTTTCTTGGTCAACTGTGCACGTGGGGGTCTAGTGGATGAGAAGGCTTTGGCTCAGGCCCTGAAAGAAGGAAGGATACGGGGCGCCGCCTTGGACGTCCATGAGTCAGAACCTTTCAGGTGCTTTCAGCATCATCCTTTGTTCATAATTTCCGTTCAACAGAAATAAGGTTTTCTTCCTTCTGTATTCAACTTCGCCGTTTCTGTCTTTTATTTGCTGCTCAGCAGTTTTTCCCAAGGTCCTCTAAAAGACGCCCCCAACTTGATCTGCACACCCCACACTGCCTGGTACAGCGAGCAGGCTTCGCTGGAGATGAGAGAGGCCGCTGCCACAGAAATTCGCAGAGCCATAACCGGTACAGACACATCTTAGATGGCACACATTCCCACGCTCGCTCTCAGATTTCCCATTTCTCCGCTCACCAAAGCTCAATCTCGCCCCGACACAGGCCGTATTCCCGACAGCCTCCGAAACTGCGTCAACAAAGAGTTCTTTGTTACCACGGCGCCCTGGGGAATGATGGAGCAGCAGCAGCCCCAAGTTCACCCGGAGATCAACGGTGCCGCCTACAGGTAGGAGGTGGATTTATGTGAGCTCAGCATCACGCAGAGATCACCTGTCATTATGAGCGCCTGCAGTAGTGCGGTTTAATACGTGGGGGAGGGGTAGCTTAAATATTCATATGTGTGTTTGTAACAATTCTGCATAATAGGCTGGGTCCTAGTTTTTGTGGCGTATTTATACATAGAACTTGGCCCGAATTAATGAATCCCATGTTAAGTTCTCAGTCTCTATATTGTCTAAACCAGACTGAACTGCTTCTCTCACACAGCCGAGTGAACCAAACCATGGTACAGGCCATAGCAACGGGGGGAATGCAGGACAAATTATATACCTAATTCCCAACCAGGTAAATGAATACCATCACTGCTGGCCAACAGGCCAGGGCAAATGAATAACATCATTAATAAAACCGAATCCCTGTGAAACCTGTAGCCTTTTTCTGCCTCTCACTCTAACCTCCCTGTTCTGTAACTGTACCCACTCTACCCAGCATCCCATCGATTCCCCCGGCTCGCCCTCCCCTCCCTGAAGTAGAAACTGGAAAGCAGAACGCAGGGTCACTCTAATGTTTGATGTTTTTTTTGTAAGGATGTGGTACATCTGCTGTTATGTATCCAAGTACACAGAGTAGAATAAGGTGCCATTACTCTTACAGTTCTTGAGGGAAGACTGAAAGC
>VUQR01023307.1:0-11603 GCA_015108515.1 Hemichromis elongatus | reverse complement strand
ATTATGGTGTTGCTTTAAACATATAGCTTAATTGTAGCGTTTCTTTTAACAGAATAAATATGTGCGTGCAATATTCTAAGTCTCATGTTTTCCTCTTCACACCCAGATGGAAACAGTACATCCAGCACCATTTGTTTGGTGATCTGTTCCCGTACAGCGCGTGCCCGCCTCTTTGACCCACATCTGCAAATTGGACAGGGAAGGAGTCAAGTCTGTAACATTTCCTCAGGTCAGCACCCGTCTTTTGAGATTAAGAGTTAATTTGAAAATGACCCGACTCTGTAATGAGTTTTACAGGATCACAAAGCGCTACTTGTGAATGATGAACTACTGACTGCCAGGTTAGGATTGATCTTTTCAAAGACCCCTTTTCGTTTTCTTCAGTGGTGCGTTTTTGTTTTTTGATTGTTTGTTTAAATGCATGTGCGCAGGGAATTTTGAAGTCAAAGATCAGGCAAGTGTTTGACTCACAGTAGGAATACTTCATGGATATTTTGCCCCTCTTTATGCTCGGAAAAGGACTTATTTCTCTTTTGTTTAGTTCAATGTATATTTCGCTCTCACATTTATTAATGGCTCGGTGAAAGCTGGAGTGTTATCTGTGCGCAGCAATTAATTGAAACGTGTGCAAACATACATAGCATATAAGGCAAAAACGGAGCTCACTTCTAACGAGCTTAAAATTCAATATTTGATCATATTTTGCATGCCCACCTTTATTCTATTTTTTCTATCCAGGTATGCTTTAACTGCATTAGCTGAACAATGAAGTTGTTGCTGTTCGGACTCAGATGGTGTCGCATGCTGGACCCAAATCTGATTTCATCAATTTTCACAAGATCTCCAACGTCAGGGGCTGCAATACATCTGCAAACCAGGACACAGCTCACCACTAATCTTCTGTCCTCATTTATAAAGACAATTTGAACCGAAAATTTCAAACTTTGATTGGTTACCAACAGATCTGTTGGCACTGATTTTCAGTCCAGTGCTTGTGTAATTTGGCAAACCTCAGTCTTTTGCCTCTCCCCTGCAGTGGTGATGAACTCAAGGACACACTCCACACCAGTGTGATCTTATGTCAAGTTTTCAGCTAATAGCTAATGTTGGTGTAAAAATACTATTTTATAAAAATAACAAACGTGTCATCTTTGTCTTTTTTTAGTAGTCAATTTAAGAAATGGGAAGAAAAAAGTTTTTTTTTGCTACAGTAACAAAGTGCCTAACACTTTTTCCAAACACACCTAAATCCCTTGAGGTAGCTTTTATATATTTGAATGATTCATAGGTCAGTATTAATATTGGTTTAAAAAATTAGAACTAAAAAATCAAAAATATCTTCTTCTCTAAATGGACAGGACTGAAAATTAATGATGAAAAAGTGGGGAACGTCAAAAGAACGAGCATGGTGAGCTGTTTTCATGAAACCGCCTTAAAATTACAACAAAGTCTGGCTCCTTGAAAATAAAAATTTTAAAAATGAGGGATGACTTGAGACTTTTGCACAGTCCTCATGGCATTTTGGCTGTAGATTGCCATTATAAGAGGATCAACCGGGTCAGCTAGATTAGACTGACTAGGTTAAGTTTAATGTTTAATCTGTGTAATGAGACTAAATAACCTCCATATACTTTCAGTCACTGGGTCAATCCTGTTAATGCTGCCCTTTCTCTGCCAGATGACCTCTGAAAATAAGAGTGTAATCTTAAGGGACATTTAATACTGCAACAACTAATATAACATTGCAAATACCGGGACACTTAAATGTAATTTAATGTTCTGTAAAATGACCTTATGGCTCAAAGGAGCACAAAGTCCTCTAACTGAATCTATACGCAATCTAAAGACTTTAAATACCACATTGTAATAGTATAACAGTTCTGACACCAAATGATCACAAAAACACAATTTATTGTGGAAAAGGACAGTTTCACTGAAATCATAATTTGTTTATCATAATGATTAGTGATGAATGAATGCAATGAGCTCTTCTTCACCAGCTACTTCTTCTCAACGACCGCCTTCCTTGAAACCGTTTTGTTGGAGTTGGCATATTTCTGTCGATCATTTCTAAAGAGAAAGTAGAATAAAACCTTAATTTTTTTTAAAATCACAGATTTAGAACAAAAGAAAAACTAATCCCATTAAGTTTTAATTATTAGTCCTCAGGATATGAACCTTAATATAATTAAGTACCTGCTCATTTTGACTTTGTTTCTACAGCCCCGTCCTCCCTCCCAGTGGCTGGTGTGTGTGCCTCTCGTCATCATGCCCCCACAGCTGACGCATGGCTTTCCATTGCCGTACAGCTGCATGAGCAAACACAGTGTGGATGACGTTCTGTTATCGTTTAGAGCCAAAGTCTATCATGCATTTATGTTTTCAGACGTAAAATATATTTTTAATGAAAAATAAATAATGCAACTCAAACAGAGCCTTTCCTGTTATATACACACAACTACTACCTTACCTTGGTTATTAGACTTTATATCAGACTTTCAGTGAGAACACTGTAAAGTTTCTACTATTACACAGAGTGACAAGTAAGATGTAATGAAATGTCAAATCTATACTCCACCTGTTCTTTAGCACAGAAACCACATAACATCCGTGTGGCGAGTTCCATGGGGTGGTCCTGGTTCTCATCATGGCACACGTCGCAGGGGTAGGTCCGACCACAGCAGGGAAACCTGAAAAAAATGGGTACAAATCTTTCACCGACTCCCACGTGTATTCATTAAACCTCTTGTACTGACACATAAAGAGAAAGGTCAGAGGGAGGAAAATACCTTAGCCAGCGATGGCTTTGTTTGAAATGTTTGCATGTTCCTTTTTCTGGCAGTGGCTTCCCCTTTTGCACCGCAGGATCTCTTAAGGTCTTGTAACTGACAGCACTTGAACCTGCGCAAAATGAGGAAGTAAAACAGACAGAGTAGTTTAACCCTTGTAGTTTATATAAGTGTGTATAATTTCTCATGCTTAATCTGTTGAGTAGCTTTAGGTTTTTAAACCTTTGACAGATCCTTATATTACACTGATATCAAACGCAGGTGAGCGCTGACCTGTTTTATTGGTACGAGGCTGAATGTAGTAAAATTTTGTGCTCTCAGCTAGGATGCTGAGTTTGGTGTGGCAGCTTTCACAATTAAACTCCTTTGTTTGTCCATAGGCAAGGTTCTGTTGAAAAGGCAAACAAACAGGAAAAAAAAAAGTGTTTTCAGTTGCACATTTCACAGTGTGGCTGTTCGGGTATGTTAAGCGTGACATGTTTCATCACCTGCACTGGGCCCTCCTCGGAACAGCTGAGACAGCCCACAGTGAGTTCACAGTCCTGAAGTACTAGGTCCACAGCTGTAGTGTTTTGGAGATCCAAGTAACCCAGGACATCACTGTAATGGTGAAGCATGCAGGGCCTGAATGCTGCACTTATGCTTGTGGTACAGTTTTCACACTGAGCCGTGCAAGGGGTCCTTCCAGTGAGTGTCAGGTCTGCAGTCACCTTACACCTGTAAACACAGTCAGTACATTACAACTGCAGATGAGCTCTCACTCTGGGGAAAAAAACAAAACAAAAAACTGTGTCTAATTCTTTCTATTTTTCACTACCTGTTACACTGAAGAGAAACAGTAATTTGCGAGGCAACTACGGTGGCTGTGTTCTCTCCCAGCATCAGTCCCAGCAACTTCACCTCTGTGCCTCGGCGAGGATTGCTGACCTTAATGTTCTCCACCAGACGACTCGTCTCCTCTTCCTCTGTCCCTTCATCAACACCTAGATTCTCCTGCTGCACCAACTTTCCTTCCTCCTGTGTCATTTCAATATCCTCCTCTCTGTCTGCAGCAGCAACATCAGACGCAGGCTCAGATGTTTCAGTCACAGTTGCCTGGAGCTCCTGATAGGGTATAAACTGCAGTCCAGCTTTTTCTAAATCAATGTCTTTTTTCAACTGCAAAAAAAGCAAGAGAGAAAGAGAACTTGCAGGTCATTTGATATACATTGAGCTAAAAGCATGATTAGTTTTTAATATCACCTGCCGGGCTCCTTCAGTAAACAGCCTCTCCAAGCTGCGATCCAGCCAGCGAAGAAAAGGCCTGAAAAGCAGCTCTACTTTTCCCATGAGTTGATTGGTTGCGTGCTTGGCTTGAAGCCACTCCAAAGCTGCTTGCTGTACATGTCTATGTAGCCAAAGATTTTGTAAAGATGACTGCAACAGCTATCAATGCAATAAACACATAAAAATGAACTACAACTGCTTTTACCTCGCCATTACAGGCGGCAGATCCTGGTCCAGGGGTATATCCAATATAAAAATCTAAGAAAAATAAGTAAATATCAAAATAACGACAAACTGTTCTTTCCACGACAATCATTTGTAGTGTGGTGTATTAGAAAAACTGAGGTTTAAACAGAAGCAGCGGTCTTTACCTCCTGTGGGTAATTGTCTGGAAAGCTCACCATGATGTCAATTTCTTTCAGATCAAAAGGCTGCAAGTTAAAATGCAACGTCAGAATACATTTCCAGGTAAGACTGCAATGAACTGCTGCTGTTTTCAAATTCTAATCCCCAACTCTAATCATACCAAAGCATTAAAGTTAGCGCATTAATAATTGTGAATTGTGGCCTAAATTGGGATCAGACTGGACTTACAGAAGTTGGTGGCTTACACACAATTTAAAGTAGTACAACTGTAAATATTCATATAAATCTGTGTGAGCTTTCATATTGCCTTACAAATAGCAACAAACTTCAGTATTTGTTACTCTATGGCATCCCTGGTCTCCTGTGTTGCTCAATTAAGGAGAGAACTTGTTTGCAAGTTAAAACTGAGCTGTACTGTAATAATAAAAGTGATGTGTGTATGGGTTTTCCCACTAAGTTCTTAAAGAGCAAGTAGAGGAAGTGTTTACCCAGTCTGGATCTGTAGCCTCTACAGTTACACGGTAATAAGTAACTTGCCCATCACTACGTTCCTGAATAATCAGCTGATCTTTGGGAAAACGCTTCTTCAGCTGACTGATCTCTGTGTCTCGTAGCTGTTTGGTGATATCCTCCGTCATGTCACTCAGCTTCACCTCCTGAAGGATACTGGGGCGAGGCACTGGTTGAATCCTCTGTTTAGCTCTTGTCTGATTGCCTGGACCAGGCTGGTCATCCAGTAGGGCTAACTGTGGTGGATGCCAGAACCGACATCTGTCTTCCATTGTGCAGTGGCCTGCGATGAAGTAGCGGCATGGCCGGCGGACAGGTGATGGCCTGTGGCCTGCTGATTCAGCTGGGTAGGATGTGCTGACGGTTTCCTTCTCATGAGCTTTGGCATCATCTCTTACGTGCAGAAATTTGCACTTCTTCCCAAAGTTGCAATGACGTCCTTGAGAAAAGAAGCGGCACAGCTGATGCGCTGGAGATACTCCCTCTAAACCACCTTCTTCCTCACTATTCACCATTGTTTTTAAACACCTGGATGAATGAAAACATGTTTAAGACAGTCTTTAGACAGGTATCGCCTACTATACTAATACAAGCCTTCATTAAACTCAAGAAACACATCATACAGTGCTGTGAATTACAGGTGGGTGGGTCGATATCAATAGTATCAAAACAAACAAGTATTGTATCGGATTAGTATGATAGGATCAACACTTTAATTTCTTTCACTCCTTTAAGTTCAGTACATGGACACACATTACGCAAACAAATGTGTCCGTATCGCTCCTTTGAAACACCCTCCTCCTCCTCCCTGCACTGCTGTGATTTGCTGTCCTGCAGTCATGCGAGTGAGATAAGTCATCATGATTGTGACTTTTAACATGCAAATAATATATTAGGCCCATTGTAACATGTTAATTATTTAAGTGGACCAAAAAAATATATCTCAGCCATGAAATAGGAAAATGTCTGACTGTAATAACCCTTTTATGTTCATTTTCAAGATCTTTTTATTTAAACGTCAAAGTCAACACAAAGTCCTTTCAGAGCAAGTGTGTTTACATTCTAGGTGTAAAAAAAAACTTTCAAAATGATGTGAAATGTGTTTTGTTGTGTTAACTGGGAGTAAAAAGCAAAAATCACATCTTTATTTGTCATTAAAAAGCATTTAGATTAGGCATATGCATTAACTTAATCCACACACGCCTCTCCCCTTCATAATCTGCCTTTACGAGTATCAGTATTTGCGATACTAGCCTATTTTTACTTTGTATTGGGACAATGCCAAATTCTACAGTACCAGTGCCCTTTCGTTTAAATGAAATGAACTCTTTCATCCACGAATGAGGTGTTCATGCACTCTCACGCTTTGGTGAGTTCTGAGCATGCGTAGTCCATTGTAAATAGCAATCTGCGTCATGGGATGGACTTTAACCAGTTTTATATGTAAACTTGACCTTTTTATGTAAGTGTAAGAATGACATCGAAGTTGAATGCTTTTGTTGAAATTAGTTACACATGACCTTACCGGTGTCTTTTGACCATCTCCACCACCTAGAGCTATAGCTACAAATCATCCACAGTTGTGTGATATCATAAACAGTACATGAGCAGTATTTTCCTGTTATAATGACTAGCTTAGCAGTAAAAACATAGTCAACGTCGAAGACGATTCAAAACTTAAACGCTCACTATCTAGCTAGCAAAGTTAGCTAAACTTTACCTACGAGGGTACGTATGCTAATGTTTACTTTATAAAGGAGGTAATTGAAAAGACGGCATTACCTCGGTTGTCCACGGAGGTTCTCGTAAAAACTTGCCCTGTGTGATAACGACAAGTACCAGTGTTTAAAAAAAACAAACCTCAAGCAACCTTTTAAGGCTGGTACATATCAGGTGACTGCACGGTCAGCGATACGTGCTATAAAATGTCTTAACCGTGGACTGTAAAAACATCAGCGCAAGAGTTATGCGTCATAATATGCGACAAAAAAGGCTTTTAATGCTATTATTCAACGAAACGTATTCGAATAATGCATATATGCTCCAAAATAATATGCACATATAAAAACTGGTGCCAGGGATGGAAAATAAAATATTTCCAGGTAGAAGAAATAAAAAAAAAAAATATAAGGAAACAAAAATAAACTTGGAATAAATTGTCAGTAGCTGTTCTGGAGCCTTTGAGCACAGGAGAGCAAAGCTAGCATGGATAATCCTGAACTTAGGGGCTGAAAATGAAATCTAAATTAGCTGTACAGTGAAAACATCACCTGCTGGTAACATCCTTTGTTATGAAGGAAAGCATCTGATAAGTAAATGGACTTTGTGGTGAGGCTATCTTCCTCTTCTGCCTTCTATAGTATGAACTGCTTTAAATATGTATGACCTTGTAATTAATTTGAAATATACTTATTTTCCTGTAAAGAACTGATAGTTGTTTCTATGGCTTTCAGATTTTTTAAATTCCCATTCTCTTTTGTCATTTATGTCTCTTCTTTAACTCATCTGTTTTTATGGCTAGACCTGTGCAAGACTTTACAGTATTTATTTTATATGAGTGAAAAGGACAAATACACCAACCAAATATGAGATGCGGCATGAACAGAAGACGGAATAATCTCCTATATGTTAACAGTTCCTGTGTGGAGAGCTAAGTTACCTGTTGCACATTGTGTATAAATAATTTATTGTACCTGGCTGCCACTTGATACCACACAGACAGAAAAGCCTAAGCAGACACACACATGGAAAAAGCATTTGCCAAAGCTGCTGTTTCTGGCTGAAGCACCTTCACACCTTCACTGTTTTTTTTTCCTTTTTACTTCATGATGGATCTTGTAGAAACCAGTATAGATATGTTGATGAGTTGGTCAAGGGAAAAGTCTTTGCTGCAGCCTCTGTGGGACAGCCTGAGGCTCAACTATACAGACTATTTGCAATCTCCGCTCTTCCCCATTGTGCTGACTGTCTCTTCATACTTTGTCTTCTGCCTCCCTTTCCTTCTGTGTGACATAATGGGGGATAAGTGGCCGTGGGTTCAGCAATTCAAGATACAGCCGAGCCGTCGACCAACGGCCACTGCATTGCTGCACTGTGCAGGTGTCACCTTGTACAACCATGTGTTTCTTGTGCTTCCAGCATCTGTGGCCCAGTGGGCGTGGAGGCCACCCGCCGACCTGCCGGACCAGGCTCCGTCGCTGCTGGAGCTGATCGCCGGGGTGATATGTAACCTGCTGCTTTTTTACTTCCAGTACTTCATTTGGCACCTGCTCCATCACAGAATCCACTGGCTGTATGTTACCTTCCATGCCATCCATCACAATTACTCGTCTCCCTTTGCTCTTGCCACTCAGTGTCTTGGGGGCTGGGAGCTGGTTACAGTGGGCTTCTGGACCACCCTGAATCCTGTGATCCTGAGATGCCACCTGCTCACTACATGGGCCTTCATGGTGTTGCATGTGTACGTTTCTATAGAAGATCACTGCGGCTATGATTTCCCCTGGTCCACATCTCGTCTGATACCCTTTGGCATCTATGGAGGGCCCAGCAAACATGATGTGCACCATCAGAAACCCAATACAAATTTTGCACCACACTTCAGTCACTGGGACAAAATGTTTGGCACACATGCTGATTTCAGCTTCTCCTCAGCTACCAAGTAAACTATTGCGAGCAGTGGGACGCGTGCTTCTGTGCTTCTTTTTTAAATCATGTGCCTATAAAACATATTTGCACACAAATAGAGCAAAGTTACTGTCAGTACTGTGCTGATAGTTTTCTGTGTCTTTAGTGACAGTTTGCCAATTTAATGAAAATGTTAACATTTGAACTCTGTGCATAATCTAAATGTGTGGTTTCTAAACTTTGAAAGTGATCTTGAGCTTTGGGCATGGCTTATCAGTTTCTCCCTTATATGAAACCTCGTGTTTTCAGTGCATGTTTATTTTTCTGTATCTGGTTATTAGCAAAGCAATTGTGTAATTCTGAGTCGATGCTGATGTTAAAAATATGTGACCAGTGAAATTCTATTACTCTTTGTTTAGTTGGTTCTTTTTTGTAGTTATTTATTCCCAGGGAAACAAAAAAGTTTAGTTTTTAACTTTATGTGTCTTTATTTATCTTTAAACTTTTATGCAAGCAAAAAATTGACGTGACAACAGATAAACATCAGCTACTGCAGTATTTGCTGTTCTGCTGATATATTGTATTCCCAGTGGTTGTAATTTACTAAATTTCTGTGTAAAAGCCACACCAAAAGGCACACGTTGTTTTTAATGACCCGACTGCAGATGGTTTACTTCTATTTTCGTTTTTAAAAAAGAAATTATATTTTTAAATTTAAAACAATGCTCCTCCTCTGTTGTTGAGGTCACATAACCCGACCAGTAATTCCACACTAACGAAAGCCTACTTGAAATGTTTTATGTATGAGAGTCAAGGATGAGAGTTAAACCAGGAATGTCAAGCATGGAGCCTTTAGGAAAGAGCAGGCCTGCTGGAAGGTCAATTCTGGCCCATTGGATGGTTTTGTTTGGATGAGGAATAGTGGACATGCTGGACTAGGGGATGCTTAACATGGAGCTGCCAGGCTGGAGGAAAAAAAGGAAGACCAGAGAGAAAATTCATGAATTTAACAAAGGATGACAATAAGAGGGCTGTGACAGAGGACAAAAATAAGGATAGGGTTGAGATGGAGGCCAATAATCAACCCTTAAGGCGACCAGCCAAAAGAAGAAGAAACAAGAACAAAACTGAATGGAAATGTAAAAGTAATTTAAATGTAGACAAATGCTAGGACTCATAAAGACAAACTTCACAGTGAATCTATAAAGGCACAAAACTGTCACATATTGTTTCAGAAATGAATAGCTTATTAGATGCTACTTATGTTTTTGTACTTCTGTACTCATTAATAAAGAAGACTTTTAGAGGATTATATATGTTATTGTGCAATAGTTGTACTACAATGTGTAGTTTGTGGCCAGTGAACTAAAATCAGTTTCACAACCCTTAATTAATGTAAACACTCAGTCACTGTATTAGGTGCACCTTACTAGTACTGTGTTGGAGCACCTTTTGCGGCAGGACTGTTTTAACTAGATTCAACAAGATGATGCAAACACTCTTCAAAGAGCTTGGCTTGTGTTTACTTGCATCCCACAGTGGCTGCAGATTTGTCAGCTGTCAAGCTTGGGATTAGTGCGGTCTTCTGTCACTGATGTCACTGATGTATTGCATATTCAGATCCTGTTCTACATGCTTTGGTTGTAACGAGTGGTTTGTGTGTGAAAATCCCAGTACATCAGACTAACAGAAATACTCAGAATGATTCATCCCATCATGCACCAACAATCATAAAACGGAATAGAATAAGATATAAATATCCCGTATTGTCCCTCATTGGCAAAATTCAGGTGTTCCAGCAGCAAAGTGACAGGCAGCTGGATCATGCAGCCTTTAATCACCTTTCTTCGCATTCTGATGCTCAGTTTGAACTTCAGCAGGTGGTGTGTAAGTTGTGGCCATGTGATTGACTGATTAGGTATTTGCATCAATAAGCTGTTGAACAGATGTACCTAATGAAGTGGCCAGTGGGTGTATTCTGTATGAGGTGTATGCAAAGGCGGTACAGGGTCATGCATTTTGGGATGCACATCGTCCTGTGGACACTTGCAGGTAGAAAAATCTGATCCATGTTGATTTAAACAGTTATGTCCGCACAGCAAGTTAAAAAAAAGACTTTGCATATCTGATTACTGACTCAGTTTAAAGGGCAAATAGAACAGTATAGATAGCTCTAAACACTTCCTCTACACAACCATGCTCCGTTCAAAGTTACTCTATTATGTGATTGGCTGATTTCATATTTGCATTAACGAGCAGGTGTAGAAGTGTACCTAACAAAGTGGCCGGTGGGTTTATATTATACCACTAGATGGCAGTTAGCAGATTTATATATAAATAAAACTTTTATCTCGGGTTTTTAACATTTAGCACATTTTTAGCATTTGTAACACAATGAAAGCTTCTTGGCCTGAAAAAATATATATTGTTTGCATGCTGGTTTAAGGCACCAGTCACCATTTTGGGAGCGCGGCTGTCTTGTGTATTTTTGCAGGGTGTGTTGTCGCAGTTCTGCTGTTGGGGGCGCTGTGTCGCAGCCAGTTGTCCACCAGTGTGTTGTTAAGGTTATGGAGAGCGAATGGTGGGGCTAGCTGGGAGATGTCCGAGTAGAAACCTGCATTGTTTTTCCGAAACGAACAGCATTAATAACCCATGTTGACGATGGGACAGTGTGGCATCACGTCGTCGAAGACGGTGTTGGTCTTTCTAAACCTGATTTTTTGGGTAAGTTTGGAGGTTTGTGTCGGTTTTAAACGTGCGTCACATTGAACCAGCTGTAGCTAGCTGTGTGTTTGTGTGCAGTCAGCTGCTTAGCTTGCTGCGACCTTTGTCTCGCTAGTCAGGGGCTAGCTTCAGGAGGCAGTTGGAAAACATGACTGACGAGATATATTTGCTAGTTTCAGTAGGTTTCCGCTATCAGCATATATTAAATGACCCATATGTCATTACGTTTTATAGGAAGAAAAAGAACTGTTTGCTATGTTGCTCTCTGAAGTGAAGATATTTTTGTGTATTTATGTGACAGATATTGCTGTATTATCATAATTT
>VUQR01023306.1:2545-27940 GCA_015108515.1 Hemichromis elongatus | reverse complement strand
TGGGAATGCTTTTTTTAAGCAACATACTAGTGCGATCCATTCATCTGTAGCTATTGTGATGCTTCACAGTATGAAATGCCAGTGCACCTTCTGCTGCAGATACAGCAGCATCCTCGTTTTTTCCAGGTGTAACAAAAAACTCAGTTAACTTAGTAGATGAATTTTCGTCTCGCACAGCTTTTTATGTTTTTCTGTGTCGAAGTGAGCAACAAGATCACCCGCATCTTTGTAATGCTGGGCATACACTGTGCGATTTTTTTCAGTCGCGCGATTCAGCTCCTGCTCAAACTGTACGATTGACTCGCAGGGGTTAGAAGTTCGTAGGTCACGATGCAGGGTCTCACACTATACGGCCCGATGCTCTGATGCGACCTGAGTGTTCACACTGTGCGTACACGCACAACACAACACTGCCATGCTACTCCATCTTTTTCGACGACGTTTATGTGTTTGCGCGGGCGCAGTGTGTGAAGCTACTGTGACACCCTCACGACCAAGCGATTGATGATCGGTAGCTGGTCGTGAGGTGTCAATCGCTTCTCGTTACCCCACGTATACTACACGACGCACGACGCACGATGAAGACCAAGATCACCAAAACGGTCGCACGACTCAAAAATCGGCTCAAAATGGGCCAAAAATCGCACAGTGTATGCCCAGCATTAGACACACAAACGTATGTGCACACGGTGAACTCTGTTCCCATTTATGCCGGCCGGGATGGTATGCGGGAAATTTCTTTTGCAGTTCATCTGAAAACGTGCACTTGCGCTTCGGCATCTTTTAAACATAACCAGGCGCGCACCTGCGCACCGTCTGTGAGCTCAAAATAACCACTTGCAAAGCAGGCAGCAGTTAAGGTGTGACGTAACGTACATGGGTCCCCTGTAGGCTCATAAAACCCAGACATTTTTATTAATCTCAAAAATCCCCCCGGATGGAACGTAAAAAGTGGACATGTCCGGGGAAAAGAGGACGGTTGGTCACCCTAATGAATATATATGTAAAAAGGAGATGAAGTATGAGATGAAGTTCCAACCTAGTATCAGAGTGGGGAAGAAATGTGATTTAGGTGCCGCTGAACATGCCGAGGTTGTTCGTGCCACATGGGCTGGTCTGAGTATCTCAGAAACTGCTCGTCTGCTGGGATTTACCCCCACAATTATCTCTAGGATTTACAGAGAGTGGTCTGAAAACAGAAAATATCCAGTGAGTGGCAATTCTCTGCATGTCAGAGGTCAGAGGAGAAGAATACTTCGAGCTGATAAGAAGTTAACAGGTACCACATAACCAATCATTACAACCAAGGTACACAGAAGAGCATCTCTGAATGTGCAACACATTTGACCTTTAAAGCAGGTGGACTATAAAAGCATAAGACCACACTGAGTGTCACTCCTATCAGCTAAGAATAGGAAACCGCTCACCAAAACCAAACAACAGATAGTAATGTTGGCTTTTGCTGTATAAAACATGAAAGCATGAATCTATCTTGCCTTCTACCCATAACTCAGGATGGTGATGGTTGAGTAATAGTGAGGGGGATATTTACTTGGCACACCTTGCACTTCTTTGTCTCAAATGAGCATCACTTAAATGTTTCAGTCTACCTGAGCATTGTTACTGATTACACCCATTTTCCATTTTCTAACGGCTGCTTCCAGAAGAATAGTATCAAAAAGATCGAAATGAATCAATCTAGTAAGTAAGTAAGTAAAGTTTATTTATTAAGCGCTTTTCGTAGACAGCGGTCACAAAGCGCTGTACACAAAGATTAAAATAACTAGAACATTAAATCACCGAAAAGACAATAAACAATCTGCATGGTTTTTTGAACATGAAGATGAATTCGCTGTACTCAAATGGCTTTAGCAGTCAACAGATCTTAAATCCAACAGAACACCTTTGCGATGTGGAGGAATGGAAGCTCACAGATGTGCAGTTAGAAAAACAAACTGTGTAAAGCCATTATTTCATCTCTGAGGAATGTTTCCAGCACGCTCTTGAATCTGTGCCACAAACAATTTAGCCGTTCTGAAGCCAAAGGAAAGCCAAGGTTACTCATAAACTGTGTTCTCATCTTGAATAAAATGTGTCAGACCCTTATCAGAAAACAAAATGTTTAGTTGTTTTTAAAGAGTTTAGTTGGGATTGGTCTTTAAATTTAATCTTGCATTAAATCGCTCAAAGTTTACAACCTGTTAAAAAAAAAAATAAAACTGTGCAAGTCCACAGAATCTTCAGTCAGGCTGACAGTGTTTAGTAATTCAGTGCAGACTTCACAATATGTTAACACAACTGAAAGCTGATGCTTTCTACTGTTTTCTCTTTCTTTTGTTTAGACTATGAAATATAGTAAGAAGCAAACCTGCCAAGGGAGTTTTTTTCTGCATTCCTCCAACGAAGCGCGCGTATTACCCTTTATCCAGAAAAACAAACAAACAGGGTGAAAACATCCAAGCTGCAGCCACAGGGAGCTGTCAGCTGGTCAGACCGAGGTAAATACAAAGAAAACACTTAATAAGAACTAATGGGTTCTTTTACACACTCTCCCTTTTTGTGTAATTTACCTCCCTCATAATGGTCACAGCTGACAGCAGCATTAAAGATTAGATATGCTTTCCCCACACATCCCTGCACACATACTCAATGGCAGAGAGTGGTGTGTGTTTGTATTGTATTTTGTACATTTTTAGGCTCAGTAGTGTCACAAGAGAATCAGGGTTGTGCTGGAAAGGCACCAAATTGTTTTTAGGATTGCTCGTCTTTCCGAGGGTGGTGGCAGGGTTACATGCTGGCTTCTACAATACCACTGCCTAAAACCGCATTTTCCCCACCCCGCTGGTCCAATTGAATTTTTGGGAAAATGGAAAGACATTGCACTTTACAGATGGCGGTTGCACTTTTTACGTCCACAGATGACAACGTGCCATTCACGTTAAGAAATAGTTACATAGACTGCAGAGATGTGATGCGTACCGTCTGTAGCCTGAGCCGTTTGTTTTTTCATATGCTAATCCTCCATTCATCAGTTAGCCAGAAATATAAGTGTGAATGCTAGCAATGCACTGTGTGGGATGTGTAAACAAGCAAGTGTTTGCTAATATGTCAGCAGTGATAATTCAAGTAAATAAATAAATCAGCCTCATATACTACATATTGCAGCTGCATCTTTCTCTATGTTATGGAGAGCGTCTGTCTCCAAGCAGAGAGGTAATCAATTTATCCAGGCTGTTAAGTTTTTAAGTTTATATTAGGCACTTAAATTCAGAAATGTCCTCTATAGATTTGATGATTAAAATCCCACATTATATTAAAAGCAACACTTGATGATATCAGGGCCAACTGGCTTACTTATCAGGCTGATCCAAGTCTCACTGTTTATTTGTGACGTTTTAGCTGTTTTTACTACATATGGTGTGATGTTTTAAATTAAATGAGCCTTAGCAGCCATTTGAATATGTTCATGTTACATTTGTTTGAAATGGGTGTAAATTACCAGAAACCAATGTTTCCTCCACACAGACATTACCAGTGCAGGTCACATGGTTTATTAATGGATCTACATAGAGATAATAACACCACCCACAACTGACTTTCAAACTAATTCATATTTATTTATACACCCTGAAATCACAGCAGTTACCTTAAGGTCCTCTATATGATAAAAATATCATGCAGTATTACACCAGATCATCCCCTGTGAGCAAGCACTAAGCAGTGTTTGCAATGAAAAACTCCCTCTCAACAGGAAGAAACCTCCAGCAGAACCCGGCTCCAGGAGTTCCACTACCCACCCATTTCTAATGGACAACTGCCTTGTTCTCACTTTGAAAGTTTAGTTGCTGCTAACCAGCTGGACTAGGCCCTTCCTGGATCAAGTTCATCAACCATCCTCAAGTTGCTGTGGCAGTCCTCGGCATAATTCAGCTGCATCCCTAAATGAGGCCTCGTCACACAGTCGGACACCAACTCCGCCATATTGGACTACAGCTGGCAGCAGTAGTTCTCCCTCTGCTCCAGGAAACCTTTATTAGCTAGAAAACAGGCCTGTTAACAGTGATTTCAGTTGGGGTGTACCTGATTCTATTGCTCAGTCGCTAAAAACTTGTCAAATGTTTGCCGAGGAGCAATGGTTGCTGTTTCTTCCATGGTTAAACCGAACCTAGCGGAAAGTGAATGACTTCAAGCACTCTAAGGGGCCAAGCCAAGCCACTTTTATTCATGCAGAACATTTAAAAGTGTTTTCCAAGCAGAATAACCCTAGATGAAAAATAAATCATCATCATCTGTTAATTTATTTTCCAATTAAAGGATACCTTTTCTCTGCTACTAGTGCCAGCTTTTCATAGGCACTAATGGTAACGAAGCTGAGCCCTAGAAGTGGGGAAAAAGACCTTGAATTCATAAAGCACATTTTAATATTGAGAAGTTATAATAACGGAAACACTAATTACACCATCAGTTATTTTCATTGCTGTAAAAGTGATCCTTTTAACTCTTCAAAGTCTGTTGAAGAGTTGTCTGTCTGAAAGGGACCAGTAAATGGAGCTGTTCAGGTAAATATTCATTTTATTACTTCTGACACTTTGGAGCTGTTTTACTATGGACTGAGACTAGCGGCATTGAGGCTGTAGATGGCAATACTGGTAATTTGAACTCTTATTAGTTACAGATAAAACATTCATGCTGAGCAATTTAACTGAATATAAAGAGAGTAAAGAACTTAAGCTTTATCAGAAGTTTAGTTCAATAAAATGACCTTCAGCTGCAAAAACCCAGAAATGCCAAATGTTATTTAATTAGAAATTTAAAGTTAAAAAATAAAACTGTTTATAATTGAGCTATCATCTTATTGAAACCGTACCCTGCACTTTATCATGTTCACAGCAGAGCTTCTTTTACAGACTGAAGCAAAAATGATTATCCTTACTTCACTAAATGATTTTCCAGCACACAGACTTTATATATGCTCCATTACTGTCATCGATGCGTTTCTCGTTTGTTTGCCTTTTTTTTTATCCATTTCATTTTTTTGTTAAAGTATTTGAGTCACATCACTTCTGTCAAAACAGCCGAATTGAGTAGCTGCATCCTTTGACTGTTAATGAGTTAAGCTGGAAGGAAAAGCATGCTCCCAGCCTCAATAGATTTATTGATGCAATAAAGAGGCATGCGAGATCATTTTAAGGTGAGTTATCATTTGCTTTTCCTTCAGCTGTTTATGCAGTAAATACTTGATGTCTCTACCAATATAACTGAACAGGCTGTTTGGGCTGTTAAAAGGGTTACATCTCGCGCTGGGTGATAAAACGATGAAGATAATTATCATGAAATGACATTTCCTCTGTAGAAATATTAGACATGGTCAACATAAAACCAACAGAAGCCATACATTCATGTTTGACAGACAACACAAAAGTCCAATGATAATAAGAATAATGCTGTGCCAAACCAATCTTGCTTGGAATAGACTTAGAGCTACATCAGGTCACACACTCACAGTGTATGTGGAACAGCTGGCAGCAGCACAAGGGCTAATACTGGGCTACTGCAGTCATAAAAACCAGTGTATTGGGAATGTAAGTGAGATAAGAAACAAAATGATCTTAATACTTGAGACGAACAGAGATTTGATTTATATTGTGATATTTATCTATACTGACTGACATTAAAGAAACTTGACATCCTCAAAATGTCAAGTTTGTAATTAGCTCGGCCTTTTAAATGTATTCAAAATGGCTTAAAATTTTCAGTTAAGTGCACCCAAAGGTTAAATTTTCTTAAAAGAGCGGGTTCCAGTTTCTAAAAGTAGAGGTTTTCATTATTATTGTACGCAAACAACTGAAACTATAATCTAGACTTGGGAGACAACACTGAGGCACTGTTCAATATTTAATGGCACAGGACAGAGAAATCAGTTTATTCGAATGAGAAAACCACAGGCAGAGTAAATAAAGTATAATTTAAGTTTAAATACTCATTAACAGCAACTGATACTAGATAATTATCCCAATGCAAATCCTCTATTCTAAAATAGATCAAGTTTTCTTGACATTTTGTAGATAAACTTTAGTGTTTTCCCCACTGTGTTCTTTTCACATCTCTGTGTTATATTTTCTATTGATTATTTCTTCTTTATTTTTCAGGCTTCCTCTGTGTGCATTGCCTGGATCCTTTCATCGGATCATATGATATCCAGATTTGAAATTGCTTACAAAAAATAAATAAATGTCATCACAGGATTATATGTGGACGAGTGAAAAATTAAATACAGCCTTACTTCTTTCAAATTAAGAGATAAAGTAACAGCCGGATGCTGACAATCAAACGCACCTGATTAACTGATCATTGCCGAGTGCGAGCACCTCTGTGAAAATCAAAGTTTGAACAGCACTGCTGATCTACAGCATGCAGAATGACACAATCTTCAAAGGGGTGGACGCTCCAGCAAATTCAGGTCAGGCTGTGCAATGCTCAGAGAAACTACAAAAAAACCCCAAAAAAAACCCAAGAGCTCCATCTCAGCCTCTACAGGCCTCAGTTAGCATGTTAAATATTAAAGTTCATGACAGTTCAATTAGAAAAAGACTGAGCAAGTGTGGCTTACTGGGAATGGTCTCCAGCAGAAAGGGTCTGCTACAAAGAACATGGCAGCACAGCTTAGGTCTGCAGTGTAAATTATATTGATTTAAAACTCCAAACACACAATATACTGAGAGCATAACAGATTTTTTTTTCCTTTGGCTAGGCAAAAAACATGCCTAACAATCATTCGTTAATGTTATTACCTGACACCATCATTAGAAATGTTTCCATCCGAATGCATGGTGTTGGTCTACAGCTTTGCGGGATATATTCGCGGGGGGAAAAAATGGCAATAGCATAATTAAACATCTGCATAATTATTTGTTTGTGCAATATCAAATTATTCTCTGTTATTTGTGCAATTACTGGTTGTGTTATGTTATTAATATGAAATGTTGGACTGAAAAACACTGCAGCTCCATAAGCAGTTTCAGCAATGTTTAATACTGTTTTCCTCATTATGCTCAAAGCTGCAGGGTGTTGTCTGCTGCAATAGCTAATATAATGCCATCTTGACTTCTTAATGTTTTTTCTTTTTTTTCTAACTTTGAAAATGCTCAGTTGGAGGATTGCAGAAAAAGAAAGTGGAGTTTCACCTGTTATCACTTACGACGGCTGCAACATTGTGGGGTGCTCCAAAGTTTGTATTGTTCTCTACGAATGAGCTCAAAAAAGGAATAACAACCTGCCTATTCACAGAGGAAAAGATAAAAAAAATAAATGAGAATATGAGAAAAAATATGAGCGATATACACGAAACATGGTTTGGTGATATTTGTCTTTGCTGTAACTGAACATTGAGAACCTTTAAAGTATTTTCAGCATGGAAGAAAAGACAAAGTTATCTACACGTGCTCATTAATTTCACAGATTTGACTTTCAGCTCAAGTAAAACTCTTTTGTTCTGATCCATTTGTCAGACTCTACAGGCCTGTCTCCCATTCTGATACAGAGATAAATGAGAAGTGCAGTTATGTATATACTGCACTTATTTAATTCTTGCTTGGAGGCATACAGTATATACACATATTTTTCATTTTCTATTCCTTTTCCTCTTGCCATCTTTAAATTGTATCTAATGATGTTGGATTTAGACTTACGTGATTCTAAAGGCTTTGGAAATTTGAACTGAAAAAAATTTTTAAAAATAAAAACAACAAACAAAAAGCAGACCAAACTAATTCCAGTGATAATGCTTTGAATGTAATATTTCCTGAATTTGGCTTAATGTTGTGTGAAAGCGGCTGCCTTGATGCTAATGGCTCAAGATAACTCAAGTGGACACCATTTAAATGCACATGTCGACTCAGATATTTGGTGGGCAGCTGGTGAAAATAACACAAGGCAGGATACTGGAATACTAATATCAGGAACCTGATTAGCTGTTCTCCAAAGACAGCAAGGGGGAAATGGCGCAGTGGGTTTTTACTGTGGATCCTTACCAGCCTTCCACTCCCCCCTGCTGTAATAGAGGTTATATGGCATTGAGGCATGCCAGCCTCTCTGACTGCTATAAATCATGGGCAATTAATCATATTTTTTTAATATTGCTATGTTTTCTTGCAAGAGATCTAAAAGGAACAAAATAAGACTAGCACTAAATTACATATTATAATAATGCTCTTTTTTTTCTAAATAGGGATATTATTAATTTTATCAGTTTACCTCAGCTGATGACAATTCAGTTGACATTTATTCAACCTAGCATCAAATCAAAGGAACAGTTACCTTTGGGCACTTTATACTACACAGACCCAACAGTATGAAAGTGAAAACTCCAACAATCAAACAACCCCTGTGAACAAACACTTTGTGACTGTGGGATTGAAAACTTCCTTTTAACAGAAGAAATCTCCAGCAGAACCAAGGAGGCTCAGGGAGGGGCAGCCATTTGCCATGAGTGGTTCGGAGTGACACAGGGGTGAAAAGAAGAGAGTGGAGAAGTGCTTAAAGTCCTGCAGCAGTTTGAACCTACAGCAGCATAACTATGGAGCGATTCAGGGTCACCTGACAGAATCTTTAATGAAAGGGGAAAGTCTTAAGTTTGATCTTAAAAGTAGTGCGGGTGTCTATCTCCCACATCCAAACTGGGAGTTGGTTCCATAGATAGCTGAAGGCTCTGTCTCACCTTCTGCTTTTAAAACCAAAGTAACTCTGCAGTCTGAGAGCAAATTGCTCTATTGGGATAATATGGCACTATGAGGTATCCAAGACAGGGTGTGACCTAATTATTCAAAACTTTGTGTGTGAGTAAACGATTTCAAATTAAATTCTTGATTTAACAGCAACAGCAACCGAGAAGTAATAAATGCGCGGATCATATTTCAGCATCACTGTGAGAAATGACGTTTCCAATGTTAGAGATACTGAGCATATGAAAGAAAACAGTCCAATATAGCTGTTTAATTTATGCATTGAAGAACATTTCCTGGTCATAAAATGACTCCAATATTTCTTACATTGTTGCTGGAGGCACAGGTAATGTAAAAAGTACGGCTCCCAACACAGAACCCAGTGAATAACTTTCAAGTATGTACAATAACTACATAGTAGATGGGGGGAAAAGAATATAATCAACTTGCAGGAGGATATGTAAGATTTATAAACATAGGATATATAAGTGACCGTCATTACTAATATACTGCATCAATGGTGTAGACTTGATATGTGTATATAAAAGTAAACTAAACTTGTGTAATTATTATAATTTATTATTATTTGCCATCATACTATATCTGATATTATACTGCCAAAAGCACAAAAGAGGAAGATCTGAGAAACTGCAAACGTGCACAGGTGTCCCTATGAGCAAGCACTTGGTGACAGCATGAGGGAAGAACTGCCTTGAAAAGACCTCCGGCACTGCCAGACATCCATAACCTGATGACTCAGCCTGAGATGAGTACTAAGTACTGAGATGAGTACTGAGATGCACTAATGAGAATAGTGCAAATAAATGTTTTAAATAACAAATGCATTTCGTTATTTTTCATTTTGTCTGTCTTTATTTATTGTTCCTAACACAAACCAATTAAGTTCAATTCTTGGGTGTGTTTGGTAAATGGTAAATGGCCTTTTTTGTATAGCGTTTTACTTAGTCCCTAAGGACCCCAAAGCGCTTTACACTACATTCAGTCATCCACCCATTCACACACTGGTGATGGCAAGCTACATTGTAGCCACAGCTGCCGTGGGGCGCACTGACAGAGGCGAGGCTGCCGGACACTGGCGCCACCGTGCCCTCTGACCACCACCAGTAGGCAATGGGTGAAGTGTCTTGCCCAAGGACACAACGACCGGGACTGTCGGAGCCAAGGTTCAAACCGGCGACCTTCCGATTAAAAGACGAACTGCCAACTCTTGAGCCACGATCGCCCTGTTATTCATTAAGTTTTATTTTCAGATTAGGAAAGCAACGTCTAGGTTGAGGAAGTTGGTTTTCAATGCAGCATACTTCTTTGGAACAAATTTCACACTAGTGACTGGTAGCAACCTCACCGACCGCAATCACTGTCAACTTGTCACAGAATATGCGCTTTGCAATTGCAACTGGTGGCTGTGAAACGTGCTGCTGATCAGTCGCAAGGCCTGCATGAATGGGGCTTTGGATAACAATTTCACAGTATATCCATCAACTTACAGAGCACCAGTCAGTAGATACACATTTTTCTCTAGCAATTAGTGGTCACCAGAGGGTTGCCAACTGGTAGCCAACTCACATGAAACAGTTTAATTTATACCAGAAAACCGAGTACACGCCAAAGAGTCTCTAACCTTCTAATCAGATTTCAAAGACATGTTGGTTCAAATGATAATAATAACAGGAATATGCATAGGCTTCGGTTAAATAAGGTAACAAAGATACTTGTTATCTTGTTTAATTGACAACGGTTATGTGCATAGCCAGCCTGCCACAGCTCATTTTGAGATCATCTTATACAAAACTAAAATACGCTCTTAGATCTTGACAATGGCAATAATTTTCCAACCTACAGAGTCTAATATTATCTTAACACACTAACTACAAGTGGGTACAGCATAGCAAAGCAAAAAACAAAAGAAGTTGTTTCCTATAGGAAACCAAGAAGACATAATAGTCAGGACAAATAAAGATAATCTCATACAATGAATCACATATCTACAGCTTGAATTGTATGTAACATGATGAACAAATGACCTTTAAAATCTTTTACAGTTTAATGTGGCAGCACTGAGAAAGCAGCAGACGCTCTGCCAAGATGTAATTATGATATGCTGAACAGTACAGCATTCTGTCAAATTTCTTTGAGCCGTTTCTCTCCCTTTAATAGTATGCTAAATATAAACAGTGTGGGGAAAATATTAACATGGGTTCCTATGCTATGACTTGACAGATGGTATTTGGGGATTTTCAGGAAGGCATGAAAGTAATTATCTGAATAGCTGTATGCAGCCATTGTCATTCTAAAAGCCAACACAAAGTCCAATAATAGCCCTTTACAAAAGACCTAATCTTGCAATGAAATCCAAGCCCCAAAACAATGGCAGTTGTCTAGAGGAAATATGCTAAGGCAGTTCTGTTGATAATATTTGACTAGTCATATTTCCACTATGTAAACAATCACAATGCACCTGCCAACCACTAACAAACAACAAGCGTTGCCACAGCAAAACAGGCTCCTTCATAATTAATACCAGTGCAAACAAGCACAAATGGCAAAAGCAGCAGCATCCAAACAGAAATTAGGAGCTGACTGAAGACAAAAACAAAAGGTGACCCGAAAAGTAAAGAAACAGGCAGTCAGCAGTGTCAGCAGGAGATTAAACAGCGCACAAATAAACAAAACCAAGATGTGAAAAAACAGAAATGAAGAAAAGTAGTTGAATTACTTACCTTGGTGAAAAGTGCAGCAGTCCCTGGCGTCTGAGGTGACGAAGTTCGGTCAAAAGGTGAGAACAGTAAGACAGGTAACCCCAGCTTTCAGGTTTCAGTGTACCTTTGAAGAGGAACTTTACAGCTGGACTGATGGCTCACATGCAGTTACGCCTGTTACTGCTTCTTTGAGATAACAGGTTTTGCAGTAACCTTGTAGAAACTCCTTTACTTCAGTTGCTCTTTGGTAGGACAGATAGTTAAGTTTGTTGAAGCCAGTGACTCTAGCTAAACTTTGCTTTTGAGGCCTAACATAAAACAGCCACTCTTGCTTAACACAGTGTTACTAAAGTCAGTATGGAGTGGAATCTGGTGGAGGTGTGTGGGTTGGGTGCAGAGGAAACCAAAAAGGTCAATAACAGAAAGTGTGCTCTTCCAAAGTTAACCCTTTAAATTCACATGTATCAGATTTTATACGTGAGTTTTTGAGACTTCTACATCATCAGTCTGAGTCCCAGAACCAAATAAAAAAAGAGAAAATAAACTGTACAATACATTTTGAAGCAATAAATTACAAAAAGGGCAGATGTAGCAAATATGATACAAATTAAAGCTAACATATGCAAATTATGATTTAATTTCTTTTTCTTTCTTTTTTTGTCACACGATTCAAGGTTCAACACTCCATTTTTTTAATTACAGTTTTATGGCAATTATTTCACGGTTCATGCTTTAAAGAGTTAAGTAAAATCCACAACTAAAATCTCTTTCCTCACCTGCCTCCTCCAGTTTATTCAGGGGAATACTGAAGCTTTCCCAAACAGAGATTTATCTGTCCAGCATGTCCTGGGTCTACCCTGAGGCCTCCTCTCAGTAGGACATGCTTGGACCAGCTTATGCAGAAGGCACCCAGCAGCATCCTTGCAGATTCCCAAAACTACTACAGCTGGCTTCTTTCAACACTCCGAATGAATGAACATCTCACTCCATAAGAGAACACCAGTTACGTTCAAATCAGGCAGGCCTTTCCTCACAGTCACAACTCTTCTGATCTCCCTGTCACTATACACATGAGAAGTGAAGTCTCCCAGAAGGAAAATGAAGTCATGAGATGGAGCATCCTACAGCACCCCACCCAGTGACTCTAACAAGACTGGGTACTCTGAGCTGTCATTTGGCATATGAGCTCCAATAAAAGTCAGGCCCCAATCCTGGACCAGAAGGTGCAGGGAAACAACCCTCTCGTTCACCGGGATAAAAGTGGATATGGGATAAAGGATACAGACCACTTCATGCCGCCTCTCACCAAAGGCAACTCCAGTGTGCAAGCCCTTCTCCAGGAAATTCATTCCACAGCCCAAGCCATGTATGAGTCCAACTATAACTAGCCGGCACCTCTATACCTCATTCACTAGCGTAGGCTTCTTCCCCACCAGAGAGGTGACATTCCATATCCCAGTAGCCAACCTCAATAGCCAGCGATTGGAACGCTAGGGCCTCCAATTTTTGGATACCAACTCAACACACATTGCACTCCTAGAGTACCTCTTGGTGGTCCAATAAGAAACTAAATATGTTTTTGTAAAAATCAGAGAAGCTTTTTTGGTTGTTTTTTTGTTTTGTTTTTTTATTTGGTGATTGGGATTTGGACATCTACATGAAGTGAGACTTAAATGTCAACATTTTGCCAAAAGTAAGGCACATTAGTAACAATATCCTTTTGGGTCTGTTAGGTTTGGACAAAGATTTAGATTGTCTTGAAATATGTAAGGTAAGTTATTGTTTTCAATGGATCATTATTATCGTCATTATTTGGGAAAATTGAGTATCATTTTTAGAGTTTCAGTAATATTTCTCTGTCTGGCTCTTTTATCTTTAAACATGCAGGAATTAGGTTAACTATAAATAGACTAGGGTTGGAATTTGAATACTTTAAAACATGCAAGAGAAACTTATTTTTTAATTGATATTTTTAGTGTAAGAGCAAATTATCTATAAGTGTTTGTACATTTAACACTAATCTAACAGCAAATTTGGCAACAACATGTTTATTTTCTAATGAATTAAGAAAACAAAACAGGTTTGTGTTGCAACCCACTGTATCCATGGCAATGTTATACTTCCTGTTCACACACATTCCCAGGAGTTTGTGCTGGGAAAAATGTCTTAGATTTGTATTCAAGCCCTTTTCAAAGCAGAGGCATCTGCTTTACATCTAGATGTAATATACAGCGCTGCGAAAAGATAATTTTCCGCATTCCCTTTTTCCGCATATTTGTCAAACATAAATTGTTTTACATCATCACAAAATCCGAATCAAATCTAAAGCTTAATGTGAAACAGGTTTTTAAAAACTTTCAACGTGGCTAAATTAAAAACTAAAAGTAAGAGTGGGATAAAAATCCTCGACGACAATGTCAAAAGACTCGTTGGCAGTTAATACAAACACTTGGCTGCAGTTCAGTATTTCAGTTCTTTTCATTTAAAAACTGCATTTTGTTATAACTCAGGTTATCTTTGTTTAATTTAAAAACTGTTGATTTATGACTTGAGGATTGATGACTTTAAACATGCAAGTGTGAGAAATATGTGAGAAAAAAAAATCAGAAATTAGGAAAGGAAAAAATATTTTTTCACACCATTGCATAAACCGAGGGCCTGAATATTTTTAGATGATATGTCTGGCCATGCTCGAGTCACAGTTGTTCATATATGTCAGAAGTTGTGACCCTCATTTTTCTGTGCCTTAGACAAACAAACTCCTGAGATTTTCTGATATATGCCATCAGTAAATGCGGGGGGGTGCTTCATTCATTCCACAAGGCTTCGGTGTGAAAAAGACTCCAAAACAAGACATTAAGCAGAGCTAAAAAGGCTAAGAGAAAGGTACCAATATAATGTTTTTCTGGATTAAATAAACATCATACACTCTGGTATGAAATTGACAAGCTTAAGAAGTGCCGGAAAAAGCTTGCATGGTGATTGTGTTATCATTTGATAGAGCCAGGCTTGCTGTTTGCCTGTTTTGAGTCTTTGCCAAGCTAAGCCAATCAGCTGCTTATGTTTATTATACATACATATCTAAGAATTTAATGCGCTCATCCAACTACTGGCAAGAAACTAAACTGGCATAATTCTCAAATGACAAGCAATTTTTTTTATTTTTTTTTTATTTCTTGCTGTTGACATTTTGTTTCTGTTGTAAATCAATTGAGCTGAGTTTGCGCTTTGCTTACAGGCTGAGACTGCATGTCGTCTTTTTGATGGTAACCACTGTAGGAGAAAGTAGGAGTTTGCTGTTACACAAGATCAGTTGCAGCACGCTGTCTAGCACTGTGTGATGTTCTGGTAGAGGCTGGAGATGGTCTGTAGCTCTCAGCCCACCACAGAGGAGGTGGGAGATGTTGCTTAAGATGGAATATAGTTTAGACTTCATCCTCCCTTCTGTTGATGCCTCCAGGCTGGCCAAAGAGTTTTTGTTTTTTTCGGACTGGTTTGTTTATCCTGCTTGCCTCCCCCGCTGTAGTGCTGCCTCACCAGCATACCGCTGTACACAACACTGACTGCTGCTTACAGCAAAGAGAGGATTGTGAATGCCAGTCTAATCAAAGGAAGAGATGTAAAAAAAAAATGGTTTTCTTAATAGTCTGCCCACATGTCCATAAGAACTCAAGGCTTTCTGCAAAACTGGATTTTGTAGAAATTTCTCTCAGGATGATTGCAGGAACAAAATCTGACTGCAGTAGAAGAATGTATGCACATGCTGATGCACAGAGTATATTGACTGGTTAAACTGCCAGCAGAGAGGGTAAGATGTTCAGCAGACCATACACAATGATTTTCAGGTATATTGCTTCAGAATATTCTTTCAGCATTCAGCTCACTGTGCATACCAAACCAGCTGCATATCTCTGACCTTTAAAGCAAACTTTTACTCCATCTATTGTGCAATGACTCGGCGCTTTCTTTCTTTTTAATTTATGTGCATTACATAAATTTGAACAGTTTATGAAATTCAGATGTGCTCTGTCACCTCATGCTGTTAATGATGAATTATTGACCATCTGTGTGAGAAGCTTTTGAAGTATAAAATTGGTGCATAATGAGAATTTAGTTTGGAGGCAGTTTCAGCTCCACCTCACCCTTATGTGATTACATGTTGAATATTGATTATGCAAAGTATTTTAAATGACATTAGAGTTTAAATGAGCTTTGCAGAAATTAAGCTACACCTAGATTTGCTTCGGTTTCATCATTAACACAAATGCGATCGTTTGTATTGACTTTACAGCGCATGCTTTCAACTGGGTTTCATATCACTTAAACAGAGCCATCAAGAGCTTTCCATACTAGCTAATTTGTATGAACGTGCTGCAGGTTTGAATTTTTAGAACAAGGTCAATACAGAAGTATTACCAAAATGGGTTGGCGATCATGGCAAAGTCATACCAAAAAAAAAAAAAGGACACACTCTTTAACTTCCATGGATTAATGCATCAGGGCATAAAGATAATATGGTCCTTGTCAGGTCTTAAAATAAGGTAAACACAACCTCAGATGATTTAAAGGAATTTGTGATAAATAGAGTAAATCTTTACTGGTTTCATATGAATTATAAGGAAATCTAGTAGTCAGGAGCTGATACCCAAATGCACTTCAATAACTGATCAACAGAAAGTGTGACCAGCTTTATAAAAGTAGAAGTTTTGGCATTCTGGTGTACGTTAACACAGCGCCAAGAAGGAAAGACATCAACATGATCTCAGCGAAGCAATTGTTGCTATCCATCAATCTGGGAAGGGTTACAAGGCCATTTCCAAACAATTTCAAATCCATCATTGTGCAGTGAGAAATATTATTCACAGGTGGACAACATTCAACACAGCTGCCAATCTTCCTAAGAGTAGACATCCCACCAATTTCATCCCTAGGTCATACTATGCAATCGTTAGAGAAACTGCAAAAAACACAAGAACTCCATCTGCTAAATACTAAATGCTAAAGTTCTTGATAGTACAATTACAGAAAGACTGAACAAATCTAGTTTGTCTGGAACATGGCAGTATGACTTGGTTTTGTAAAGTTGAGCCTGAACAAACTACAAGATTTCTACAAAGGGGGGAGGGGTGATGATTTGGGGCTTGCTGGACATGCTGCAGTCATTGACTCAATCACGAATTCTTCTAAAAATCTATTCTGGTTTAATGTGACGCCTTTTTTCTCACAACTAAATTGTGACAAGGGGCATGCTGCAGAACGATGATGTCAAACACAGCAGAATATCTACAACAGAATGACTTAAAAAGGAAAATAATCAAGGTGTTGCAATAGTCTAGACTTCAACCTGGCTGAAATGCTCTGGGAGGACCTTGAGAGAACTGCAAAAACAAATATCTGCAATGTTATAATGGGAAGAAGTCTCTCCACAATGATATGAGAGACTGATAAAATCATACAGAAGACAATTATACAAAGTTACTTCACTTCTACTTAAGTCATTGCTGCTAAAAGTGGTTCTACAAGATACTGAATGATGATGTATACTTTTCACATACCACGTCAGGCAGTTTTGCTTAGCTTTTGCTAATGATGTAATATGCCATATTATTATTCATCTCTGGTTACATTTACCTAAGTTTAAGACTTGCTGATCTGTAAAACCTTAGAAATGGCACTGGATGCACTTTCTTAATGTTTATCCATCCATCTATCCATCAAGTATCTTTTATGTAAAGTCATTAATAATTTTACTCATTAGCTCACATACATCTATTTGTCCCAGCATACCACTTTGAAGCTCAAAGGACCACTCAGATAATAAGCCTGTAATTAAACCTGGCTGCAGTGGTGTTGGTTGTCCATGGAGGGAAACAGAAATAGTAGCAGAACTAATGGCAGCTTTATGTTGTGCAGAAAGAGCTCCAGATTAATATGGCTGCTTTTGCTAAGAAGCAGTGACAGTCTGGACAGTCCCTTGGTTTGGACCAAATTCTATCTCTAAGCACTGACTAACATGAAAGAGTCGTCTGATGTTCTGACCTGTGGCTTTGCCTTGTTTTAGATGTGGGCTTTCAGTGAATCCAACCATGAAAACAGTATTGTACTGACTCTCCATCACCGTCTGTCCAGTGTTTGATTTTCTCATGTTTGGATCTCTATCTGTGACCTTTGTTTTCTGTGAAGCACCATGTAAAAATGCATTTGTTAAAAGTGGGTTCGAAATAAATGGGACCTGACAGCAACCGCATCTAAACTTTAAGTTATCGTATGAAAACTCATCTGTACTGTTGCACATTGAAATGGCTGGCTTAAAAAAAAATATATATATATATATAACAGCAAGTCATTTTCACAACATTAATGGTAATAATATTATTAAATAATATAATGCTACAAAATATGTCTGTAGTCTAATGAGATAATTTAGATACTGTGTGTATTTAGACATCTAAAAATTGGTTAAAGATTCTCTGAAATTCAAATAAGCAGCAAATTTTCACAATTGAGATGTTGCTGCAACATCTTAAACAATGCATCTGTTATCAAAGTTTTCTGTCAAGCAGCTAATGAATCAAAGAGCCACAGAGAAGTAAGAAAACAAAAAGGCAGCTGATGTTTAACAGGTTTTCTCCTTTATTCCCAAATGACTTATATAGCATATACTGACCAGCATGACTGACTGGCCTTATTGCCAGAGGAGCAAGACAGTGTGGGGGTGAGCCGACCTATCAGAGGTCAGACGTGATGTGAGAGGGAAATGTTTATGGCCCTTCAAACCAAGTTAGGCCTAATAGCCAATTAGTGGTTCAGAAGGGAGGTGAATGTCAGCTCATTGTTTTGAGGACTGTCACACCAGCTGGATAACACAGCACCTTGGCCTGGTGGAAGAACATTAAAGTTCAGTTATAGCGCCTGCTTTCAATTCTGCCAGAGCCAGTCTAACAGAGCCATTCCACTTACCATTAATCATCCCACTGACACTTATACTTTACTTTTTCTTACATAGAAGCCAATTTAACTGGTAGCATTCTGCTAAAGATTCATGGCAGGACACTTTCCACAGATGCACCTGATTTTACTACAATTAAGACCCACAAAACATCTAAAGCAGACTAGAGTTATTATGGATTCTGACCTCACTAGGACTCCAATAACCAAAGCTTGAAGGTACAGCATCAAAAGTCCATACCAGGTGCTAATCCTGTGAGTTGATAACAGGAAACTGAGGCTGAACAATCGAAGACTGGAAACACGCCGCCTGGTTGGATGAATCTCGATTTCTTTATACGGATGGTAGGGTCAGCCTTAATTAATAATGAAATGAAGAAAAAACATTTTAGGTTCTTTAGTACAAAGATAGCATCATTTAAATGTCCCGCTGATCGTGTATCATTATGACCACAGTGTACCTCTCTACTGAAGCTAGAATTATTCTGATTTCTTGAGCATGAAAGTGGGTTCACAATACTCAAATGGCTATTCAGCAAATCTCAATAAAATAGAGCAACATTGGGATGTGGTGAAATGAGGGACTTGTACAATGAAAAATCTGCAGTGAATATATGATGTTATCAAGTTAATATACAGACCAAAATCTCTGAATCCATGCAAAGAAGAAGTAAGTTGGCTCTGAAGGCAAAAGTGGGGTCCAACACAGTCCTAAAATTACACAAGGCCATGAGAAAAATGGTGGACACACTGACATGGCAGTTTAACAAAGTAATTCATTAAGCAAGTTTAAGTATTTTAAATACCAAAGTGATAGTGCATAAAACACCAGAGAAACTAAAGATGATGGACGACATGGTAGCAGCTAGGTGAGCGAGACAGAATGAAATGCCAGCACCAGCTTTATATTTGAGGAACACGGGGTCCAGCTGTTCCCTGTCAAAAGTTTCCTTTGGTGCGTGGAATAAAACACTTTAGCTTACAGGATGACAGAGATTAAACATGCATTATAGTTCACGAACATGGCTGAAAGTGACTTTCAGTGACTTTTCACCAAGAAGGAGACATTTTTTTGCTGTATTTTGTGCTATGTTGTGCCACATTTTCGGAATTATGTGTAGGTTGGTCAGTAGGCTGGAATAGCTTCTTGATGTCATGTTAAGGTATACATTTGCATATCACTCACTCAGTTAATCTACCCATTGTCTCCTCCAGTGCCACAAATTGATGTCTACCAAGTAATTTCCGGAGCCGCCTATTATGCATCAGCGGGTGATACTTAATTTTAGCGAGTCCTGTTTTGCTTGCTTGCAGCTATATATAAAATATGACTGACTTATTCGCCCATAAATGCTGTAAAAGAGTGAACAACTCAGTAGCACAATAGCAGTTTCTTACCTCCTCTGAAAAACATATACGCATAACAAAACTTTTGTTTTTCGCAATCCCCATCTGTAATATGGGTGGTAGTTGTAAATGTCACTGTGGATTATCACTGAAGTTATAAATATTAAATGAAAGATATTTGCTTAAACTGCAGAAACATAAAAAAGGAGATTAATAGAACATTAATGATCCCCATGGAGAAAGTGGATATTAGCCACATTAACAGTTTTACTTCTAACATTTTCAGCAGCGATCCCCAGGTATCAATGCATTATTCATAGACTCAACACAAAACACATAAAATTCACTTGACTACGTAGACCGTGTGTCTTGTAGGCTAGTAAGCCATGGCTTATTGCCTTATAACGGACTTCTTAAACCATTTCTCTGTTGTTAGAAATATCACCTCTCAGTAAGGTGAGGCCTTTTAATCACACTCAGGCAATGCAGTCCATTGAAATGTAGGGCCAGACTCTCCCCTTCAGAATGCAAACTAGCTTATTGTGAGTCAGGTTTGTAAGTGAATCCATGGGTGGTTGTTCCCTTAAAAGATCCATTTGAATTCAAAGCATCTCAAAGCATGGCCCTCAGCTATATTTACAGCTTGGATAGCGATCAAATGGTATCCTTTGGGTTCAATAAAAAGGAGAGGAAAACAGCATGTGAAAACACACGAGGGAATGAGTCACTTATTGAGTTTCATGCTTCCTACACATTTTCTGTTACAAAATATATCAGAATTTGTTTACTGCATTACATTTTTGGATTAAATGTAAAGCTTTGCGTTGATGTGGAAAATGTTCAGTTTGTAGTTTAGTAACTGTACAACAGCAAGAACGTGTGTCTGGCTCGAGCGCAAGGAATCTACTACTCTGTTTTTTTCATACTTTCTCGAGTCTAATCTATATACGGTTTTCTATAAGGCAAAAATTAAGTTGTTTTTTTAAAATTTTTTTACTAACAATAAAGTCAATAAAGAAGTATTTCTATTTTTGTCAGGACAGGTTCTACTTGTTTTGCTTGCTGTATTTTAACCTTGAAATGAAGCATTTCTAAAGGCCACAGGCGCCAGCACGACAGTAGTAAGATGTAACTAACAAAGTGGCCGCTGAATGTTGTCCGCTGTGCGTGAGGCTTTAATTCAAGAAGTTTTAAGAAGAAAACTGAAATAATTGGTGAATGATTTATGTTCCATTTCTGAAAACATTTTGTTTTCTTGCCAAGAGTCAGCTTAAGAAATGCTATACAAGCTAGCTGTCTGTTAGCTAAGCATGGCAAAAAATACCCAATCACAGTAGGTCATGGTCCAAGTGAGTGTCTGGTATTTTTCCGTTTGGGAAAAGTGACTTCAAACACCTCGAAGTCTGTGCCTCCACAACTTTGATTTCCATATTTATTTTCATATAAAACGAGGACTTTGGACTACTAAGTAACAGCCTTGTTCGTTTTCTCCTTAGTCCAGGTAAGATTCTTCTTAAATTGACTCTGGTTTAGGACTGACTTGTTTTTAGGAATCCAACAGTTGTAGATCCTTTACTGCAATCCTTTACGGTGAATCTTGAACCTCTGACGCTGGCCTCACGCAACCATTTAGGTACACATTTTCTGTTTTGCTGACATGGACTTTAGGGGGAATGGGCAGCTTTTCAGGGATTCATTATACTCGGGATTTCTGGATATCTGATTTAATTTATTGTTGTCTGCACCACTGTTTAAAGGAGTATTAATTAAGGTGGGGAAAGTTAACAAAACCTAATAGCCAATGGCTTCGAGATCGCATTTTGGCAGATGTGATCTGTTTTTGTTTCCCCATATTGACTGTTTACCTGTATGCAACTAAAGCCTATTCAGTCGTGACTGATGAATAGGTGTTGTATATGGTTAGGCACAATAATAAATTTACAATATTACAAACCCAGTGATCCAAGAACCTGCTATGACCAAGCACTTGGCAACACTAGAGAGAAAGAAAAGGAAAACTCCCTTTAAAAAAAAAATCAGCAGAACCAAGCTTAAGGAGGGCAGCCATCTGCTGCAACCAGTTGGGGGTTCACAGAAAAAACTGGAGAGAAAAGATGAGGAACGAAAATGGCAAACAATACAACACACAACAGAATTCTTGGCTCAGGTAATTGCAGACATGCAGCCCTAGAGAGACTCACAACTGCAAGGAGGTACTGGGAGACCAAGGGCAAGGAACAGACCACGAAAGAAGAGAGAAGACGCAGTGTTAATGGCATGCAACAGTGACATATAAATGCAAGAAGCAAATTATTATGGAGAAAGCTTTGAGCCTGCATGCTAAGCTAAGCTAACTGCCTGCCAAATATACCTTAGGACTTGAAAATGGCATCTAGAAATGCGTTTGTTCTCCCACTAAACATTGCATAAAAGATCGCTGTGTTTTCTTTGTTTTCTTGGACTAAGGCCATTGAATCTGAACATTTTTTTTATTGGACCTCCTCCATAATGACTCCAGACCTTTATACTCCTCCACAGCAGATAGTGAGAAGATATTTTCTCACTCTGTGATTTCTTCTGCCAATGCCATGAATGACAAGAGAGTCATTACTGCATGAGGCGACAGGTTCCACCGAATCACTTTTGCAAGGCAACAGGGAGCATAAAGTCACAGATTTATTTATGGGAATAGTGTGTGAGGCAGAGGTGAAAGAGCTTGCATAGATAGATAGAGAGATAGATACTTGACAAAAAATTCAAACTATGAATGACTTAAAAAATTCAACACAGCTTTATTATTGTCAGTCCTGAGAGTGTTGCTTAAGTGTGCACTGCTGGTTTTCTACCCTGTTTATAGGGTGGCTCCCTCTTCTTATCTCTGCAAATTTGCAGGTGCTCTGTCAGAGGCGGATCTCACTATCTACTAATCTACCACGGTGGGGACTCGAGAGCCGGAGCAGCAGAGTTGAGGGCATAGCAGATCCACCGGCACAGCAAAAGAAAGCCGCTCTTCTCTGGCAAATAACCAAACGATCGATGCAAGATAATAACAGATCCGAGTAGTTTTGGAGCCGCTTATCTAAAATAAAATACAGTTGCTGTTGTTCTGATTTGTTGTATTGACAATTTTTTTTCATAAAAAGGCATCATAAAATATCAAAATGTATTGATGCACCTCAAAATGTACGGTTTTGACAGTGGCGATTGCCTCTTGGAGTGAAGTTTGAAAAGCTGAAACCGGTGGGGAATGTTCAGTATGTATTTCTTATGTAGAGAAACGTGGGGGAGGATTATATCTAATTCCATATCACCGTTAGACATCTTTCAAAGATAACTGTGATATAACACTTATTGTTTCCCGTTACGTATGAAATATCTGAGAAAATTACAAAATGTAATAAGCCCAGGTACATGCACTGACAGTAATTAAAGAACCTCATGCTGATATTGAATTACCGGCTCTCTACAAGAGGCTCTGGGAGTGAAGGGAACAGCATGAGTCCCTTTATGAACCGTGTGCAATGAGAACATTTTTCTCAATCAAAACAAAAAAAAAGAAAAAAAAGAATGAATGCGCTTTAAAATGCTCTTCAGCCCCTCCCTTCAGCCCCCCAACCTTCACCGGATTTTACCACGGCAAATTGCAGAGGAAAGCACCTGGGCAGAGGAGCGTATACAGCTTTTATTAATCTTTCTTTTCTCAATTCTTTGACTCCGACAGCTTTTAAGTGAATTGTCTGCTCAGGCCTATGTAGCCTTGTGGAGTCCAGACATAGCCTGCTGAACGCTGTGACATCTCCACTCCCTTCAGCTCTAGTGCTGTAGCCTTCATCCAATTTACCATGAAAGGAATCCAGACAGTCCCATAATATGACCCACGGCTGCCTCGATTGAGCACGGTCGACACTCTGGGCCCAGGGTTTACACACATAACCAGCCCGACTATCTACAGAGGACCAATGGCTGCCTGCTGCCCATTGATAAGGCCCATTGCCCAGGGAAAGAGTGGACATAACTATCTGGCGGCATTTTATAGGAAAGAGTGCCCCCTGGTGCCTCTGAGCATGCTGCACACTTCCTGAGCCAAGCCAGTAGTAAACACATGGCCTTTAACTGTATTCGGGGGTGGTGGTACTGTCGGACACAGATTACAGCAGCGTTTCCTCTGTAATTTCATGCAGCAGCAGTGCTTGTTTCTTTTCTTTTTGTGGATGTGTATGGTTCCACACCGATTCCCGTGTCAGTCACAGTTATCTTTCCAATGCAGGCGACTGCAGTTAGAATATTTTAACTTCACTTTATCACAATGAAAACATGATTTGTCAGCATTAGAGCTGTGCCTCTGTATGATGGAAATTAGGAAAAATATATATACATATAGGCAGTTTTTTTTTTTGTGTAACCTATACTTTGCAGTTGTTATTTTCTCTATGTGATATCACACCTCATGAATAGCAAGAGCCAAACGCCATGCAGTCTATCGTACTGGAGTCCTCTGGTCCACATCTCTTTTCTGGGGGAGTCATATAGACATGCATGAAGGCCACGGCTTTAATGTATTTTTTCAGGCTCATAACAGCCAGGAAGACACCAGTGTTTACTAACTGGTTCTATAACACAAGAGATAATAGGAATCGGCCGCAGTAAGTAAAACCTGTCTATTAACTTCTTTTAATGTTGTCAGTTAAACGCTGCCCCAGAGCCTTTGAGACCCATCACAAATAGGCTAAATACAGAAATACCACAGGCAACTAAAGCATGCTTGTAGCTGTTTTGACAGTTTAATTTGAACCAATTTTAAAATGGCTCAGTATTGAAATTTGGCACAAAAAAAAAATGTTGCATCTCCCTTATCCTCCTGTTTCCCTTTGTCTATGAGAGGCTGAGAATAGACACAGAACTGGAGCAGGGAAACAGATATTTATACCTTTATTTACCAGCCGGTACATTTGTTGCGAGTGTGTGAAGGTGGAGGCAGCTTCTCGACTCTCGTGTTGGGGATGTGTATCATATTTTGGATAGTGTGACAAATTGGGGCCCTCGGCTCTATGATAGCAGGAACCAGGACCATTGAGCTTGCATTATTCATGAGGACTGGAAATGTCGAGCTGTGATATGGTGCCGACTAGCACAGCAACAGTCGGAATAATCTCAGACTGCGTGAGCACAGGGAGTCTCCCCATCTGAACCCACGCTCTGAGGGGAAAAAAAGAAGCTTTTAAGCTATTATGACACCGGTTAGCTATATTTAAATTTGATTTTCCCCACAATAAAAGGGGTTTCTTTTAAAATCATTCTTCACTACTCCATAATATGATCAATTACAATCATATTTTAGAGAGAAAACATATTTTCTATGCATTATAACACTCACTTTAACATCCTAACAAATTGCAGAGTTCAGATCTTAACTGTTAGAGAAACAGTGCCCTCTTGTGGTAATTAGGTACATTGCTGTTACTGGGTTGGATCCGCTTTGGCGTTCAGAACAGATTCAACCAGCTGCTGGAAACATTTCTAAAATTTTGGTCCATAGTGTCATCATAGCATGGCACAGCTGCTGCAGGTTTGTCAGGGGCACATGCATGATGTGGATCTGCCATTACACCACATGCCAAATGTTCTCGATTGGGTTGAGATCTGGTGTTGACTCTGGAAAA
>VUQR01023305.1:13352-26145 GCA_015108515.1 Hemichromis elongatus | reverse complement strand
CTTTCCCTTTGTTTCCCTTATAAGGACTTGCCCGGCCATTTCCTCAGCTTTTCTGTGGGAGGTGGTGCGCTTGTTTGTGAACACGGACAGGTCAGGAGAACAGCGGCAGAGTTTTTTTTTTCCTCTTTTCATAGCAGTCACAGGAGTCTTGCACTAAAAGCTTCTAGATGCATGTGTACCCATCCACTTTCTAGTCTGCTGCCTCCTCGTATCTCTTACCTGCCCCGTTTAATGATAACACTTCGCCAAATTTTAGTGCTCCACAGGTTTGGTCTTTAACCAAAAAAATAAATAGAAAACGAAGGGACGCTCAGATGAAGCGCATGGTCACGACAGAAGCCTGAAACACACGACCCCGAGCTGTGTGAGCACGTCTAATAACACACATATTTATTTTCTCCCATATTTTGTACCAAATTGCCGTAGCTGCAGTCTTTTTTTAAACGACTGCACTCGGGTCAATACACGCTGTTTTGACTTTCACCGCCAGGTCGGCCTGCACTTACATAACAAATGTAGTGATCAGTCCAGGAAAGACAACCTGCAAGTTTAGAATAATTCGTCACAACAGTGTTGCACCAAATGCAGATCAACAAGTCGAGTTAGAATACAGTTCACCGCTGGAGGCAACCGTGACGACGTGATGATGCTGATTATATCTTCATATATTATTAAAGGTCTTTAGCGTACTTAAGGTGAGATAAAAAAAAAAAAAAGCAAGGAGGTATAATGAACCTTTGAGTTGCAATTTGTGTTGTTTACCAAAGAAATTTCTGTTCTTAGCACAAGTTAATTGGACAATAATGAGATAACAATAAGATCTGGCTCCCTACCTTGTAATTTCTTTTTGTCGCTAACCAATCAGAGAATCTCCAGGGGAGCCGGTGTTTCTTCTCCAGCCCAAAACTGTGAGGTTTGATTTTTTTTGTAGTTTAAGAAAAGAATCAGAATTAAAGCTGATTTACGAAGACCAAATGTTGGTCCTCTCGATGGGTGTTTTCTTCCTTTTTTTCTGCCTCAACTAAAAATGACTCGGCTCCGGTCCTCCGGGTTTGAATCCCTGCAGGTATTCATTTATTTATATATTATTAGAAGTGTTATTTATCGTCTTATAAGCTGATTACTATGTTCCAAAGCAACAGAATTGTTGGAAGACCAACAAAAATAGTTCACATTCCAATACTTAATTCAATTATGTGCACAATATTAAACTATACAACATTAATGAAATATTTCGTTCTGTCGTTCGCTGCATTTCTGTCGTGTTTTGCGAGGCCTGGAACAGGATGTGGGGTCTGTTCATTTACTCGTTGTTGATCTTCAGCTGATTTCGTGTGAAGCTGATATCTGTAATGTAACAATAACATTTTTAATACAAGAATAAACGATGAAATATGAAATTGTAACGTGAAGAGAGCAGAAGAATCTAAAAGTGTTCCCGAGTAAGCCTGAAGGAGAAGAGCCACTCAAAGCTGTTGTTCTCCTGAAGGAGCTTTATGCTGAGTTTCATCTCGTTACTCTGCTGTGCGGCCTACGGTGTCGCTGTTTTGGTTTCTGTTGACATCATTTCATCCACACAAGGAAGCTGGGGTTTTTTTTCTTTGTCTTTTAAAGTAAAAACTCTCTGTGCTCTCCCGGTGCAGTACTGAGAAACACACTTTAGCTTCTAGCTGGATTTGAACAGATGCAAACGGTGCAGACAGACTGAGCGGGGAGTCGACTTCTGTTCATCGAGCGGTCAGAAGCTCGATCGAATGAACCGCAGTCTGACAGCGAAAAAGAAGCTGTTGATATGAAATGAAGTGTAAGCTGCGGTTATGTCAGTGTTGTTTCCCTCCCAGTATATAGGGTTTTTTGTACTTTTGCCTGAGTTGATTTGTGTTGTTTGTGATCATCAGTGCATAATGTACACATCTCTCTCCCTGTCTAAAGTCTCCAGGTGGCTCATGGAAGAACGTGGATGAGGGCTGAGCTGTAGTGGGGACGGAGGGCTTCGAGGCCTGCCTGTCGTCGCCTGGCTGCCTGCTCCATCGAGGTGAGGTACCGCTCTCACTGGGGCACAGAACGGACCGAGGAAAGCTCCCTCCTTACTCACCCCTGCCCCCTTTCCACCCTCACCCCCAACCCAGGCACATACGCTCTGGACCATGTCTAGCGGGCTATCGGAGGGTGGCCAGACAGAGGACCTGGAGCGGAGTAGCTGCAAACAGGACTCTCCTGTTTTAGAGCGCCGAAACCGCAGTGGCATCATCAGCGCGCCCCTCAGTAAGAGCCTTAAGAACTCCCGCACCCTCTCCCAGTATACAGCGGTCTCCTCTGCCACCACCAATGGACACACAGACAGTAGTGAGACTAAGAGCCACCCGGCCAAGCCTCAGCCCACCCCGCAGCCCCAACCCACGGTCTCTGCACTGACAGCAGCCAAGTTGGACCGAACCCTAGAACAGGTTCTGGAAGGACAGAACGGCCTGCTGCACTTTGCCCAGGCAGCAGCACTGTTAAAGCGAGCCGGTATGGAGCACATGCTCCTGCCTGGGGGAATGGGAGTGGGAGTTGGCGGTGGAGACGCGGGCTCGGGGGCTAGCGATTTGGAGGGTACGTCTGTCACGGACGCCGTAGGTGGTCCTGTTGACTTCCCATATGGAGTAGGGGGTGGCTTCCCCTTCAACCCGGGGCTTTTCATCATGACGCCGGCTGGAGTGTTTCTGGCGGACAGCGCGCTGCACATGGCCGGCCTGGCCGAGTACCCCGTGCAGAGCGAGCTGGCCTCCGCTATCAACTCTGGTAAAAAGAAGCGAAAACGTTGTGGGATGTGCCCACCTTGCCGACGGCGGATTAATTGTGAGCAGTGCAGCAGCTGCCGGAATCGAAAAACGGGCCACCAGATCTGCAAGTTTCGCAAATGTGAGGAACTGAAGAAGAAGCCCTCTGCTGCTCTGGAGGTAAGACAGTGTTTGTTATGATGTGCCATCGCTTCAGGGGCCATTCTGAAATGTCTGATGCAAAAGGTCACTCAAAAGCTATTTGGATGCATTTACTGTTCATTATCTGTAAAGGTAAAGAAATATGAGCCACACAGCTGTAATTATTGGCTTTAAGATTTGCAGCTGGGAAAATTCAGAAACCTCTGTGAAAATTGTCACAAAGACCTTCAAACTTTACGAACAAATCAGAGAATCACACGGGAAGGCACAAATGAGATTCACACCTGAATGTCCTTGCCCTTTAATGCGGATAGTACAGGCAGGCTTTTTGGTGGGGTGATGGCTGCACAAGCAGGAAAATGACAGGCGGTGAAGAGTGCGGTGGGTAAGTTCATGCCACGGGGTCTCTTTAATCTGTTCACCACAACTAAACTAAACCTAACTGGGAGACTGATTCACCGCCTAAAAAACAAGCGTGTCATTTTAAAGTGACGCTACCAAACGTAGTTCCCTTTACGAGAGCACTTTGGATTTGATCCCATATAAAACTGCCTCGCGTGTTCCTCTGTTTAGCTGCCAGGAAATGCAAATAAAAGGGTGTGTGTGGAGACAGAGTGGCCGTAATCGTTTATGTGTGTACAGTATGCGTGTAAGCATACATGTGTGGGCATTTCTGTGTATGTGTACACATGTAACGAGGTCCATCTGGCTGCAGAGCTGTCATCTGGAGCACCAGGTGTCAGCGTGGCGCATGCACCCCCACCCAACCCCCAGCCTTCGCCGCCACTGTCCTTCTCTCCTGTGACACTCCCGTTCATCTAAATGGCACTCTGAACTTCCTGTCTGTTTCCGCCGTCACACTCAGTGGCCTAACTAACTCTGGCTGCGGTGACAGAATGACCAATCATGAAATCCATCTCAGCAGATGTTCCATCTCAAAGGAAATAAACTTTTGTGATCAATGCCTAATAGTGTCGCTTTGCCGTTACATAATGAATTGACAGATATGTAACCCTGTGAACCAGCAGAGAGGCCGCTGGTGTAATTGACACAAACTGGATCTATGATTCCAACTGCTAATAGCTTTACCACTTATGCTTTCGGATGCTGATTGAGGGTGACAGCTTGGCCTCATCCTAGCAGGCTGAAGGTGTTCAGTCTCCATGCGCTGACTTTGACCATCCACAGTCAAACCAAATAGCATGTTCATTGGACACTTTGAGTAATTCAGACATTTTTTAGCCTGTGTTTACACCTTAATGTGACACTAGAAGGGGATTAGTTTAGTTCAGCTTGATGAATGGAGGTTAATGTAGATTATGTCTCGCTAAGCGACCAACATTAAAAAGTAAAAGTTCCCAAAACAACATGATGGCGTTCAGTAACAAAGCTCGTCCACAACAGCTGCAAGATGATGGCTAAAATGATAATCAAGGTGATTTGTTCAATATTACGATAATATTAAGATTTTTTTTTAATGCAAAGTCACGTAAAAACATAACTGCTTTCACATCTTCACACGTGCATGTGAATAAAATTGGTGTCTCTCCGCCACCTACATTCAGGGAATCTCTTAAACTGCAATAAAACCAAACAAAATTGCTACATTCATAAACTGTGCTTCAGTGTTCTTTAAAGTCCAAGTCTTTACTGATAAATAATATAAAGTCTTTCACTACATTCATCGTTCCTACATGATGGATGTGAATTATACTTGTAGCGAAGTACATTTTGCACACAGTGCATTTATTACCTGTGTGGAGAAATAATTGCACGAGGGGATCATGTAGCTTTTTTTTGTTGACCGTTTTCTGCAAACAGTCGGTGCTCACGGTGTTTAGTGGATACACATCTTTGGCCAAAGACATTTGGTGATTCCGTCTCCATGAGCGAGGATACGTTGACACATCGTTGGCTTTCACAGACATCTGAGCTGATGCTGGACGATTGATGTCAGCAGCAACAATGCGCTGTTTTCTTAGCCTTAATTATATGCATTAAACGCTGCAGTTTGTGGTGTCTTCTTCAGTGCTGTGTTTCTTCACGGGGCAGACACACGGCGCGCTGTGCACGTGATTTCTTCTTAGTTAACGTCACTTGTGCAAAAGTCTTTTGCTGAAAACTTAAGGTTTTTTTTCCCCATTGTTTATCTGTTTTCGTGCACCGTTACTCATGACTCAGACTCAGACTAGTCCAGGTCATTTCAAACGATGTGGTGCAGGGAACATCTGTGATTGGCACGTGTCGGGCGCTGATTTGCTCAGTCATGCTCATTGAATGGTGGGAAGCCAAAACTGTGATCAAGATTATAATTTGATTAATTGTGTGGCCCTGATTTTGTCTGTCTAAAGCAAAGATGACATCAGGAGTCTTTTATCTTCTTCTTTTTCCCTTAAGTCTGCACAGGGAGGGACCACTACTACTACTCATTTCCTGTTTCAGAGCATCACAGTCAGTGATGCTGTCTCTGTCCAATGAGATCAGTCTTTACCGACCTTAAACCTCCCCAAATCTTATCCTTTGTGGTCATTGTCAGCATATCAGCCTGAAAAGGCTTCTACTGTATGTGACTCAGCATAGATCTCATCTTATTTATCCTTACAGGACCAGCTGTTTCTGTCTGTCTGTGTAGCTCGAGCCTGGTTTGACTGACTGAATTACGACGAGTTGTAATTTGTACTTTGACATCATCCTTGGCAAAAGTTTTAATGCGGCACGTAAATAAATGTAAAAAAGGAAATAACTGGTAACATTAAAAAGTTCACATAAATGCTAATGAAGTAAAAAACCTTTTACAAACACGCCATAGCTTATTAATGGCCCGTCGGTGAGCTGAAAGTGTGAAACTAACCTGGTCAGACACGACCGTTGTTAGGGGAAAACAGCCAGATGTTCCCTGACGCTGAAAATCAGACTGATCTGTGTGAATACTATCATTTGGCTTTTGCTTCTCGCTTTGTTCAGATTCAAATTGAGGAGAAGATCCGTTTGTCTTTGTCGATGATTCACCGAAAATGGTGAAACGTGTCAGCTTGCTATGTAGGTGGTGCGGCTCAATGTCTCTTAGAGAAAAGGATTTAATTTTAATTTGTGATTTGCAATTGATGTTGTCATGGCAGTTAGCCTAACACTAGTTGTTCACACCACGGATGCCAAACCCGGGGGGACTGGAGCGATCACGCTGGTGACGGCAGCGCGGGTCATCGTGTTGTTTGGAGGGGCGCAGCCCCGTCCATGTTCACCTCATACGAAAGAAGCCCCGGTATCAACCTGTCAAAGCCTCGAGTAGCATCGCAGGCTGATTACTGACTTCAGTAATTACTTGCAACTAATTTATTTAATAACTCTGTCAAACAGTTTCCTCTTCTTTTTTTCTGACCAGATAAGGGAAGGCTAATCTTTTATTGCCGATTAATTACATGTGAAAAATAATACAGCAATACAAGAATAATGAATATTGTCAGTGTCTCCTATTACATCACCTAGCGATAGCATCTGCAGAGCGGCGTAGCTGACCAGAGCAAGCCGTGCTTTCAAAGTCAGGCATTGCCTGACCTGATCCATTAGTATCTGGAGTAAACGTGAAACCTTGTCACTTTTCACCTCACTGAATATGCCACAGTAAAGATGGCCGGTACATCCAATATTAAATGAAACAACAAGTGTGTTGGTGTTGTGCAACGGATGAATGTGAACGGGATGTGTGAGGTCCACACATGCACGGTGGTAGACGTTCGTGTTGAGGTGACCGGCAGTCTCGTCACACACGAAACAAACTTAAATTTCAGTCTTTTAATCTTTTTGAGCTAATCCCTCTGATGCTGCTTTATGAACCTGGTGGTCTTATTAATTCAAAGAGGTCTGCGAGGCGTCATGCCTTTGCCCCGGACGTTGTTTGATATCTTTCCCCCTTGGAACAGAGCTCTGCCATTACTACAAAAGTTTCATTTTTGTCTGTCTTTGTTCTCAAGTCTGCAGATCTTGTTTAGCAGGTGATTGGATCACAGATTAAAGCCTGAAGTGCGCTGTCAGAGCGTGATGTCATCATCAGTACATCACACTCAGAGACTGAGATTCACGACGGGGGAATCATGTCAGAAGAAAGAGCAGAGACTCGGCCTAATTCACAAATGTCTGTACTGACGAGATGCTGTGCAAATGTGCTTCATGCACTATTTATTTATTTCTTAAACACAGACTTTAGAGGAGAACTTCCTACTTTCCATTAATGCATATTCAGGGCAACTTGGGCAGCACCTGCGCCAGAACAGAAGATCCTCGTGGCTTTCAGAGTCCACAGTGAGCTGCAGTGAGGCTCAGCTGTAGCTCAGGCAGCCCCTAAGTGTCACATTTCCTTCCAATCAAAGATAGTGCAGCACATCCCCGTCTGCTGTGGCTTTAATACTCGGCACACAGTTTCTAAAGGGGCATTATGTCTTATTTAACACGTTGCGCGGTCAGTTTTTCACATGGTTTTGACTGTTTTTTCGGCGCGTCTGCGTGCGCTCAGCTGCAGCTAGAACAGACTGGCAGAAATATCCTGGCTTCGCTTCCCTGAATTTGCATTGAAAGGTTTTTCTTCTCGTGTTTGTACCGAGCCTATGAGCGTGTACACGTCGGTACACAAGTGCAGTCCAGCAGCGGTGTGCTTATTTTAAGGGTGTTGACGGTTTCCATTGAAAGCTCATGGCAGCTCAAAGAGGAGCGTAAAATTGGCAAGTGAGGGGGAGTCAGTATGCTGAGGCCTTTGCCACCTCATAGCTCACTGGCTGAAGGTGTCTGGATTTATTCTGGGAATGTTACATTTGATAGAAATAAGTGGGAAGGCAGTTCCTTTCTGTGCTATGTCTGAATATCCTCAAGTGATGTAAGTCTCAGCGATGCTGTTCAGCATAAAAAGAGTAAAGGAAAGCCAGGGTTAGGAAGCGTACCTTGTTTTTACTTGAATGTCATCGTGTGCTCGGGATGTTCCGTACTGGAGTGCAAGGGCTACTTAAAAGATAAGACCAGCTGGGTTTTTTTTGTCTTTGTCTACTCATAGAAGAGCGTGTTCTGTTATGAAATTCAGTGGTTGTGAGCTTCAGATGCAGCCAGCACCTAAACATACAAGTGTTTTCCATTGGGAGCCACTTTGCCAGTATCAGACGCTGATATGGGAGTAGCATATTCCCTCATGGTCTTTCCTGGCTCCCAGACACTGTGCATCAGGCAGTCAGGACAGCAGCGACTCACATGAGGTGACAGGCATGCAGACTGACACAGAGACACACGGACGTGTGGGCAAGTCGCTGGGCGGGCAGAGGGACAAGTTAGAGTGGACAGTCAAGGGAGAGGTAGGCACGGCGAGAGAGAGACGAGGTTTTCAGGCAGCCGAGGCGTCGTACTCACTGCTGCTATAAGCGAAGAGGAGCCTCGAGGCCCCGGGGGGCAAAAAAAAAATCTTGAATTTCACAGAATATCACACTTATTGCAACTTTAGGCCACATTTATTTTCCCCAAGTGCAGCATGCGCTTTCACTTTAACTTCACAATACAACTACATGACTGACTAATGGGCAATAACCCAACCAATAGGCAGGCTTCTTTCCTACTTAAATAAATGGTCTGATTTCCATGTTTAACATTAACATTAAATCTATCAATAGCTGTAGCATGTACCCACCGAGTATTCTTTTAATATAAAATATAAAAGGTAGAGCAGTATTAATCATTGTGGTGTTGTATTGTGTGCATCCTTTGCTATAATCAGTCTAAAGGAAACAATAGAGATGTCTGATCAGGCGTGAGAGGGCTGACGTCTAAATGGATGGGTTTGCAGTCAGACCTCTATAAATATTGTCGAAATTCTTCACATCGCAAATCTGACACTTTGTAACTCGACGTTTGGTCTAATATTTTTAACTTGCACTGGATGATCTGTGGTTATAGCTGTAAATGTAAATTATGCATGGCTGATATTTCTGCAGGGCCCGTAGTAATAGTAGTAATGTCGCCTTGGTTACACCAATGTCCAGCTCAAACATTTAAATGCGGTGGTGTTAAATACTTTTAAAATAAATGCTGGCTGGTTAGACGAGATCCAGATGTGTGTAAAACTACATCCATGTTCTGCACAAGAACACAAGAAAATTTCCAGGTTTCTTACAGGTGAATGTTACTGTTTCAGAGACTGTTGAAGTGATATGCAGAGGCCTCACGAATATGTCGGTTTGAACTCAGCTTTAAGATAGACGTCTCTGATGTGGCCCTGAAGGGTTAAAGTTAAAGTTGATAAACTGAAACATTAGATGATGAGTAGAAAAGTAATCTGCAACTGTTTTGCAACAGAATGCGTTTTAACAGCAGTACTTTGGACCGCGTAGCGTTTACATGTCATTTTCAACAAACCACAGGTGTGAACTGCATTTAAGGATTCACGCGCAAGATACAAGCTGCTGGGCTTACTATTAGACATGATTGTTTTGGAGGAGGCCCCGAGCCGCGTACCTTCAGTTAGCATACATTACAACAAGCACACCTCCAGACGGTGCGTTTGTGTAGTTTCACATCTGTAACATGTGTGTAAAACACAATCTTTAGGGTAACATCTTTACCAAAATGAAGACGGGACAGGAGACAGTGAGCTTGCGCGAGCCCCTGCGTAGGCTCCGACCACGAGGGTCTCCAAAGTGACAGAGTGGTGCACATTTTGGCACGTCGCACAAACCTGAGAAATGATTTGATAAACTAGTTTACCCCAGACATGGAGGCAGGATTGATGAGGATCTAATAACAAATATGACACCGTGTTGTCACACAGCGCACCGCTGTTAGCTGCAGTTAAATGTTTTCCTAATGTGTTTACTTCACTCTGGTAAAGTGTGTTTGTAGACATCGCTAATAAAACAAAATGAACTGTGAGGATGAGAGAATAAGAGTTTAACTGAAGTTAGCGACTCCATGGAAGACTTTGGACACATTATACAATTAATAAGTGACTGAGACGATAATCGGCAGACAAATCAATGAAGACAACAACTGGTTATGTCAGTGGATGTGTATGGTTTAATAATAAATAATAAAGCCAAGGCCTTTGGGTTAATAGATCAGATTGTGTTTGTGTTATTGCTCCGGTCCCGGCTGTGAGACGTGTTTAGTGGTCAAGTAAGAGGAATCGGATCAAATGTATTTACAATCAATCACAATCGACTCTTGAAAGGGAGCGCTCGCTTAGGAAAATGCATCATCCCCTGAGCCAGACAGGCAGCGAATCTTTACGCCAGCTGGAGGTCATTTCTGTTTTTTGACTCAGTTGTTTTAAAGGTTTTCTTCTTTTCCGGTCGTTGTGAGCTGCAGACGCTGCAACATCCCACATGTGCAATTGTGTGCAGAGATGCTTTGTGTTTCATTCCTTTTTTTTTTTTTATTGTGGGTGTCTATAAGAAAGTAGTGCAAACTGTTGATGATAAAGCAATGAAAACAATAGCGAGAACATTCACCGGTGCCCTGGGGCCAAAACATGATTTCATGATGGGGTAAACTGGCTTCCGGGGGATCAGTAACACATAACAATAAGCAGCGTAACCTGAGCTCACTTTAAAGGAAAGCTTTTGTGCTATAGTCCGCAGCGGTAAGACAAAATGTTCACACGTTGTTTGAAAAAACACATCCATCGATTTTTAGTGATTGGCCACTTCACACCCACAGATCCCATCTGTTTGAACCTTTGCAATCAGCGCTGGTGAAAAAAAGGGGTTTTCTATTCCTGAAGCGCTGCCATTTTTCCATTGATTGCACATGTTTAATAATGAGGAAAAACGGCGTTTACAGTTCGGCCGAGGGATGTGTTGTTTTTCCCTCCACGCTCGTTACGTCACGGTCAGCCTCGTCCTTACCAGATTTTTGACATCTGCGACAGGGCCAGATGTTGCCGTGTCCTCTGTCTGTCTTCTTAACAGCTGAGTACCACCACAGAAAGGTCATCACAGAGACGGATGAGAGGCTGGCGCACTTTAACACACGGATCATCAAATCATCTTAGATGTACATTGGCTGTTAACCTCTGGGTTTGTGGATTGTATTAATATTCATTTGGGCCAAGAAGGATTTGCTGACAGGATCAAGTGAAAGCTGTAGGGTAAATCTCGGCAAAGATCCGGCTATACTCAATCTGAACCCGCATCCGCAAACACGAGGAACGGAGGCGTTGAGAGGCAGGCGTGAGCTGCGAGCAGCGCTGTGATATTCTGTCAGATTATTCCTGTTTGAGTCAACATCACAAATAAAGCACAGTGTGGGTTATATTTGGCTGAGACCACCAGAATAATTACCTTGTTTGAATTCTTTTTACCCAAGCAAAGTGTTTTATTTTTGTCAGCGGGAGTTAACTTTCAAAATGAAAGTACACGAAACCTGTGGCGCACGAGCCCCGCTGTCATTCAGTCTCATGTCCAGATATGAACAATAGCAGTCAAAAGAACACGGCGCTGCTGATTCAAGGGTAGAGGAATGGTTTAAGTGGGCCTGAAAAGTAATTAGAGCTGGCATTGTTTCTGGTTTCAAACAACCTTCTTGAACTAATGGGCCATTTGCTGCCGAGCTGCCTTTGTTGAAAAACTTATAATTTCATTGCAGCTGTGAAAAAGAGCTGCACAACAGTTTACCAAAAAAAAAAATCAAGTCTGATTATGGTTCAATTCATTTTTTCATTTGAATATGATTTTTTTTTTCTGAGGGCATCTCTAAATACGAGGCCAGCAGACACCTTCAGTGCGTCTTTTGTTTACTTTTCCGTGTCATTACGAGCATGTGTGTTTCTGTGTTTGCGCTCGCGGGATGCACGATTCCTTGTGAAACCTTCTGCTGTCGAGTACTGACGGAGAAGTGGAAATGAATCCAGCGTTTATGAGAATTTTGGTTCAACAGTCTCGCTGTTTGGTGCGATTTCGGGGGTGTATTGTGAGTGTCGGTTAACGCGCCGCTGTGTGTGGAGGTGTGTGACTGTACTTGAATACATATTGGTTCGGTGTGAGAGCGTGTGTGGGTGCATAAATGTTTCCCGAGCTCCTCCTGCCTCGCTCCAGGCAGAGCCGGCCTAAAGGAAGAATCCGTGCCGCAGAATCGAGTTGCACTTTGCAGGACGCCAGCCGTGCTGCGGCTCCAGGGACCCGAGCTGCTCTCTATCTCCCGACTGGCAGGCTGCTGCTGAGCCCTGCAGCTGCATGCATGTGTGCCACTCCTGCTCAGTTCAATCAGACACACAGATAACCAGAGCGAGCGAGGGAGAGACAGAGAGAGAGTGAAGGGTGGGGGAGACGGGAAACGGCACCATCATTGATGATGGTGTGGGAGAGCAACGCGTGTGGTGGCTAAATAATAAATGTGGCATATTGGGTTCTGTGTGAAGCCAGGACTGAAGCCCGTTCCTGTGGTGCTGCCGAGGACAAAGATGTGAACATTTCAGACCTAGTCGTCGAGGGCTGGGGGACAGAAGCGTTGGACGACTGATTAGCTGTTAATCTTAATTTACATTAATCATTCCAGTCGATTGGAAATACTTCACCTTCATCTTAAGTTATTTTGTCCTTGTGTCTTATGTGATTTTTGTGCGATTGCTAATTGAATCTCAACAAGTTGTCACACTGTGGCCTCTGGTAGCAAACACTTTTACTTCATGCATTAAGCAATCGCTGTTTCATTAACTGATCACTGGTTGGTGCCCAAAAAGGAGGCAGAGGAACTCTCTGCTAACTGGAGGGAAACGTTAGACACGCCTCCATTTTCAAGTTTGGACAAGTGCTGGGTTTGACATTATCTTTGCAAATGTGCTGCTTTTCATTAACAGCTACACCCGCCTCTTCTCTCTGCTCCTCTCCCCTCCCCCCCCCCCC